>WNGS01089243.1:0-10000 GCA_020271785.1 Procambarus virginalis
AAAAAAAAAAGAATGACTGTGTGTTTGATAATCTGTGGTAAGGTAAGAGACATAAAACACAAAATAAACAATGCTCTTTAATAACACTAAGAAACAAATTGAAATAAAAGCAATTCTTGGCTTTATGGTGCAGAACAACAAGTGAAAAATAACTGAACATAAAACTGAATTACGTTAAAGGGAGGAGGAGTGACAAAATAACAATTGAAATAATATAAGTGCTGGGAATATATGCGCTAGCTATAAACCTCTATGATCACACGAGGTGAGTCAATTAGGTGTTCACAGCAGAGCACAAGATATATTCTGGCTGGCAGGCTGCAAGGGACTCCAACAATGACTGGCGAGGAATGTGATTGGCGTGGAGCGGAGTAGTGGTGTTGGTTAGCGGCCAATCAAAATGCAGGACGGCCGCAAGTCGCTAGTTTGGCTGGGAGCAGCAGTTGGCAGGTCGACCAGGTGTGCAGAAGTGGGGGGAAGGAGGGAGTTGCAGGTGCGTGTGGCTGTCTTGATATATACGTTAAGCCACTATAAAACGTATCTTGCATATTGTTGAGAACGGGATGAAGGAAGATATATAGCAGGCTAAATCTCTGGGAAGAGATTATCGTCACAACTCTCCCCCGAAGCCTGCGGTTCTGGTAGAGTCACGTTCACGGGAGGTAGAGTGGGAGGTGGAGCTGCCTCTACCTCATGCACTCTGGAGAGGGCGTCAGCGATGATGTTATCAGGCCCCTTGATGTAGCAGATCTTTAAATTGAAGCCTTGAAGATATAAAGCCCATCGCAGCAGACGTTGGTTATTAAATTGGGCTTGATGTAGGAATCTCAGAGGGTTGTGGTCCGAATAGATGGTAGTGGACCTAGCACCGTGCAGATATGGTGCAAAGTGTTGTAAGCTCAGGACGATGGAGAGGAGTTCTTCTTCTCTATAGTACTGTAGTTTTTCTGATGAGGCTTCAACTTGCAACTGTAGTAGCTGACAGGTAGAACCTCCTCGCCTCGCTGCTGCATTAAGACACTTCCGATGCCGGTACCACTGGCGTCGACATGGAGGATGAAAGGCTTCTTGATATCTGGTGAGGCGAGAATAGGATTAGAACAGAGGAGGAATTTGAGTTGTTCGAAGGCAACGGTTTGCTCTCTGGTCCAATTATACCGTTGCTTGGGACTGGTTAAGGTGATTAATGGGGTTGCAACAGTGCTAAAATTCTTCACAAACCTACGGTAATAGGAAGCAAGACCAAGGAAGCGCAGGAGCTGCTTCCTGGTAGTAGGCTGTGGATACTGTTGGATTGCTTGAATGTGGATATTTAACGGAGCCAGGCTGCCACTCCCTATAACATGACCCAGGTACCGCACTTTACCTTTCGCGAAGGTGGACTTGCCCAGATTGATGGTGAGGCCGGCTTTCAGGAGCTTGTAGAACAATCGTTGTAGCTGGAGCAGGTGTTCGCTCCAGGTGTTGGATGCTACCACGATGTCATCCAAATAGGCGTAGGTGTTGTCCAAGCCCTGGATGACGCGGTTGACAGCTCTCTGAAAGGTGGCTGGGGCATTGCAGAGTCCAAAGGGAAGGCGATTGTACCTGAAAAGCGAACCGAACGAACGGGTTATAAAGGCAGACAGTACTTTAGCTCGCTCCGTTAAACTCACCTGGTAGTAGCCCTTGAGTAAGTCTACCTGAGACAGGTAGCGGGCATTACCAATGGCATCCAGTATGTCGTCTATCCTGGTATTGGGTAGGCGTCCTTCACTGTGACCTGGTTCAACTTCCTATAATCCGTGCAAAGACGGATTTTGCCGTGAGGTTTGGGTACCAGGATGCATGGTGAGGCCCAGGGACTCACAGGGGTAGCCAGTCCATGGTCCAAGAGATACTGTACCTCAGCACGCATGACTTCCGTTTTGCTAGGGCTGATTCGGTAGAACGGTTGGCGAATCGGCTGGGTGTCAGGTAGCAGTTGGATGTCGTGCCGAGTCACAGTACACTCTTGGGGTCATCTCGAAACAACTCCTGATGTTCTCTGATGAGTTTGATGAGTGAAGCACTATTATCGTCCTGAAAATGATTGTGAAGGTCAGTAAGGATTTCCGAATTAGAAAGCGCTGTCTCAGTGTCAGTGCTTTCGGAAGGAGAAGCAGGGAAGGTCTCACTGTGGCTGTATGGACCTGTAAATGAGGTGAAATTGGTTAACACAGTGGGAGGAACCCCATGGTAGGGCTTGAGTAGATTGATGTGGCACAGCTGGGTCTTCCGCCGCCTATCGGGGGTCTCGAGAACGTAGTTGAAGTTGTTCCGGCACTCCTTAACACGGTAGGGTCCTGAGAACCTGTTCTGTAAAGGAGAACCTGGGATAGGGAAATAGGCAAGAACTAAGTCTCCTGGTTTAAACTTCCTTACTTTACAGTGCTGGTCGTAACGAGTCTTCATCCTCTCCTGGGCTTTCTGTAGGTTGTTGCTGGCAAAGGAATGGACCCTCTCTAGAATGTGTCGGAGGTTTTGAAGATACTGGGGCACATTCTGATGCTCACTGAAGGTGGCATCACGTAGAGAATCCTTGAAAGCCTTGAGAGGTGTACGGCACTTACGTCCGTAGAGCATCTCATAAGGAGATACTCCTAGTGACTCGTTGGGAAGACTTCTGAAAATACACATGATGAGATCAATTTGCCTATCCCAATCCTTTGAGGTCTCATTACAAACTTTTTTAAGAGTGCCTTGATGGTTTGATGACTACGCTCGAGAGAACCCTGTGAAGCAGGATGATAGGGGCTGGACAGTACCTGTTTGATGTTGAACTCCTCCAGAGTCCGTTTGAAGAGATCACTGGTGAAGTTGGTGCCACAGTCGCTCTGAATCTCCCTCGGAAATCCATACTGGGTGAAGATTTTCAGTAGATTCTTCACCACTGTAGCAGCCGTAATATTTTTCACTGGAACTGCTATCGGAAATCTGGTGGTAGGACACAGGATGGTTAAGATATAGGCGTTGCCTGCACTGGTCCGAGGCAAAGGACCAACACAGTCAATAATAAGCTTGTGGAACGGTTCCTCAGGCACCTGGATGGGTATCAGTGGTGCTCTGGGAATGGAAACGTTCGGTTTCCCGGCTAACTGACACACGTGGCATAATTTGACATGATTCTTGACGTCGTTTACCATACCTGGCCAGTAGTAGTCTTGTCGAATTCCATGGTAAGTCTTGTTGAACCCGTAGTGTGACAAAGCTCCGTGGGCCAGGTGTAGAATCGTGGGCCGCAGGCTGGTAGGAATCACTAGTTGTTCAACGTCTGCCCAATCGTCCTCGTCCTTCAGTTTACTGGGTCTATACCTGCGATAGAGTAATTCGTTCTCCATAAAGAACCCAGGAACACTGTCGGATTGGGTTTCAGCCTGAAAGAATAATGGTGTCAAGGTAAGATCATCTCTCTGTAACTTACGGAACTCCACAGCGGTCAGGTTAGGGGGTAGTTTCGAAGGGTCCTGAGGGACAGCGGTAGCAGTAGAGTCAGCTGGCTGTGGTCGTGCAGCTTGAGCACGGGTGGTCACCATAACAGGAGGAGAACCTTCATCACTCTCTTGAACCTTTGCTGGAACATGCTCAAAAATCGGGTTATCCAACACAGAGTTGCTTACCTCGGATATGTCCTTGACGATCAGGTTGTTTGGTTGTTGGTCTTCTGCCAAGTCGTTGCCCAGGAGAAGTTGCACTCCAGGCATGGGAAAAGGCTTTTCCCTGACGGCGACTTGGACTTCACCGGTCACGAAGGGACAATCTAGGTAAACTCTGGCAAGGGGATAAGGAGTTGTAGCAGTAAGGTCAGTGATGAATACAGTCTCTCCTGTGTAGGCGACGTTGGGCACAGCTGATTTCAAGACGATCGATTGTAGAGCCGCTGTGTCCCGCAGGATCTTAAGTCCAAAACGTCCCTCTGAATCTGAACCGTGGGTAGAGATAGTTCCTGGATATAGATGCTTGCTAAAGAGAGAGAGATCATTAGCATGAACACCAACATTCATTACAGGCTTACCGGACTTAGGGTGAGTAGGTTTAGACTTAGGAGGTTCGATGTTACCTTTAGATTGGGACTTACCACATTTGTCAATGGTATGTCCATATAGTCGACAATACCTGCAGTACAGTTGAGAGGTACCTTGATCTGGGCTCGCTTTCTCGTAACTGTACCAAGACTTCTTGCTGGTAGGTTCTGGTGTCAGCCGGTGGATGAGGCTGTAAGTGTCAGCTGACTTCGCGCACTTCACCAAATCGGTCTCTTCTTTGTCTGCTAAGTATAGGCGGACAGGAGGAGGTACACGTCTCAAAAATTCTTCAACCAGTATGAGGTTGACAAGCTCTGAAAAAGTAGAGACATGTGCTGCCTCCAGCCATTTCATGAAATATCTCCGTTTGGTGTTAGCAAATTCTAAGAAGGTGGTGGTACTTGCCTTGACGTAGTCACGGAACTTTCGTCGATAGCTTTCGGTGGAGAGAAGGTAGGCGTCCAACACAGCTTGCTTCAAGGTGGTGTAGTCGTTTTCTGATGCCAAAGTGCTGAGTGTGACTGCTGCTCTACCTGTTAAATGTACTCGGAGAAGGGTAGCCCATTGGTCGTCAGGCCAATTAAGTTGATCAGCAAGGGTCTCAAAAGTGGTGAAAAACACATCAACCTCCGTTTCTATGAACGGGGGCATTAACTTACTTGCATGGGAGACATTGAAACTGGGAGGAAGACTAGCTGCCGCTTGTTGGAGTTGAGCTTGGTGTGCAGCGTCCCTCGTGAGTTCTCGGTCACGACAGTTTAGAGCTGTTTCTGCCTGTCGTTGTGTCGTGTTCACGTTGTATCTCGAGTCGCTGTTTGTATAAGGCCAACTCACGTTCTTGCTGTCCTTTGTGGAGTAGGCCTCCCTTTCACTTTCTTCTTCTCTTCAGTGCGGCCTCTCGCTCCTTGAGGCGGATTTCTTCTTTTGTTTGAACTTGAGCTCGCGTTCTTGTTCTTCCCTTCTGAGGCAGCTTCACGTTCTCGTTCTTCTTTCTCTGATGGCAGCTGCTTCCTTTTGTTGCTCCCGCTCGATCTTAGCAAGTTCTAACTTGAGTTTTATTGCTGTCAAGTCATGTTTATCTGAAATAGTGTATTGTTCATGAGTATCAGAATCTATCTTCCTTCATCCAAATAATCTAAATTATATTATTTATGTATATTTGTTGGCGCCAGGTGGAACTTCCAATTGATACTCGTGTGCAAGAGTTATCAATTCGACCCTTCTAGCGTGACGCAATTTCTCTATTTCACCTTCTGGATTTGCCTTGAAAGCTTGTAGGCGAAACATTGTGAAATATAGCAAAATAAGGAGACACGAATATACAGTGAGAATATGGTGAATGTCAGAAACAGGAAACGTGGCAACTGATACCTATCCTGTGGGAATTATTAATAATTAAAGTTAATTCAAGATGGTAAATGAATAAGGTCGCAGGAAATCTTGTACCTGGTACTCACTGTGGGAGGATAAAGGCAAGAAAATCCTACTAATTAGTGAAACTGAGTTTAAAAGACAAGTGAAACACTAAATGGCTTCAAATAAATGAGGTAGTCCAAAAAATGTAGTCATACCTTGCCAAGTCACTATAGAACATAAGCAAAGGTACCCACTGAAATTGAATATGGTATTTACAGAATTAGCGAACTTTGTGCTCAAAAGAAAGAACGCCAATTCCCTACCTTGGGTAAATACCATCAGTCTGACCGACGAGTAGGGGTGCGAGTGTCAACTGGTGACGAGAACTATCGGCGAGGTCCCAACTCGCCAATAATAGTTCGTGCTAGAGGATCTAAAGCCCTCTTTTTCCTCCTAGAGTCGGATTGCAGAACTTAGGTGCTATTGACCCGGAGACAGACCACAGTACCAGGGTACCTATGTGATAATCTGTCAAAAATGTGAGAAATATCTGGGGACAAAAGATGTTAAACACGGATAATAACACGGAAGGGGGAGACGACCAATTAAGAGTATGACTGCGGCCTACAGTCACCACGTAATCCAAAGTTGTCTCACACTCACCATATGCTACTCCCGTAATGCACAATATACACAGCACCATAGAATAAAAAATGATTAATGTAAATAATGAAAGCAAGGGAAATGAAAGCCAAGCTACCTTACCACAATTACCAATACCTGAGTGAAGCTCCCGGACAGGCCCCCAATTATATGTGACGGTAAAGTAGTGGAGTATGGTGGTCGGCAGTCTTCCACTGGCAGATGTTAGGCCGGGCCACATATAACAAAAAAAAGTAAAAAAAAGAAAAAAAAGAATGACTGCGTGTTTGATAATCTGTGGTAAGGTAAGAGACATAAAACACAAAATAAACAATGCTCTTTATAACACTAAGAAACAATTGAAATAAAGGCAAAATCTTGGCTTAGTGGTGCACACAACAAGTGGAAAAATAACTGAACATAAAACTGAATTACGTTAAATGGAGAGGAGTGACAAGAATAACAAGTGAAATAATTAGTGCTGGGAATATATGCGCTAGCTATAAACCTCTATTTGATCACACGAGGTGAGTCAAATTAGGTGTTCACAGCAGGAGCACAAGATATATTCTGGCTGGCAGGGCTGCAAGGGACTCCAACAATGACTGGCGAGGAATGTGATTGGCGTGTAGTGGGAGGGTGTGTTGGTTAGCGGCCAATCAAAATGCAGGACGGCCGCAAGTCGCTAGTTTGGCTGGGAGCAGCAGTTGGCAGGTCGACCAGGTGTGCAGAAGTGGGGGGAAGGAGGGAGTTGCAGGTGCGTGTGGCTGTCTTGATATATACGTTAAGCCACTATAAAACGTATCTTGCATAGTGTTGAGAACGGGATGAAGGAAGATATAGCAGGCTAAATCTCTGGGAAGAGATTATCATCACAATATATATATATATATATAGTATATATAATATATCTATTATATATATATCTATTATATATCGCTATATATATCCTATATCTTTGCCTATCTCTCATAGAATCTATTTCAGGTTCCTCCCAACGGGACGTAGACACAAGTACTCGTACGATGGTTAGTGCGAGGGACAGCTAACCACCCTGCCGCCACCACCACCACCCTGTTCCACCCTCCCCGCCCCGCCGATGTCACAGCCCGCCCGGGGATGGAGGGGACTCCCCCAACTAAGCAGGAACCCCTCAGCCAAGAACACGGTCCTGGGAACAATGCACCAAGAGGCGCACCCCAGAGGAGCACCCAGACCCAAAGGAATGTGTCGGGTATGTGACGAATCTCACACATCGTTAGAACGATGGAACCCTATACAGACACATATCGCTGTGCGGGTGCAGGGCGGAACCTGTAGAGAGGGAAGGCCCACAGTCCCCCCGGCACCCCACACATCCCAGCAAACTTCATGTCATCAGATGACCTCCTGGAGGCCATCAAAGCATCCAACACCAGAACTCTTCCCCACATTCCTAAAGCAACGCGTCCATTTGCAGCATGAAATATACAGACCTTCTAAGGAAAGTGAATGAGCGGTCTGCAAATCTTATGCCGCGGCCACCATCAACGCTTGGTATAACTTGCTTCTGTTTGGCAATATTTGCTTAGGCATACCTAAAGAGGGAGGCAGTCACTAGCCTCATCAGTCACTAGGGCAATAAATAATTTTCCCAGAGCTGACAACTTGATCCCCATCCCTTCTCAAAGCAAAACCACCACCGTGGCAGACCCAAGAGTTCCAATGACAATTTTAAACAAGGAACACCAGTGACCCAAAAAATAGAAGAGGGCAACACAGTGGGGAGCCATTAGGTTACTTACCAGCGAAGACACAATCGCCCCTAGAAATCCCGCTAACGCTGACTCACTGAGGAGAGAAGCACCTCCCGAGTACATGGGACCCACTGCTCGGGACACAAATGTCCAAACAGGGGACCTCTATTCCTCCAAGCGTCAGAGGTTTACAAAGCCATCATGTCATTTCCACCAGGCTCAGCAGGGGGATACACTGGAGTAAGACCTCAGCTCCTCAAGGAGATGGTAAATCCAGTTCTCGGCGAAGTTGCCGAGACACTACTGTCTGAGGTCACGAAATTTGTCAACGACTGTCTCTCTGGATTGATCTCAGATACAATTACCCTTCTTCTTCGGAGCATCCCTTTGTGCCCTTAAGAAGAAAGGATGGTGGAATCAGATCCATTGCCGTGGGTAACACACTTCGGCGCTTTGTTTCTAGGGCAGCGGTCAGAAAAATTAGCATAGACGCTGCAACGATGCTTCGACCCCATCAACTAGGTTTTGGTGTCCCTCATGGCTGTGAAGCAGCAGCTCATGCAACACGAGCCTATATTAAGCACCTCCCTGAAAATAAGACATTAATTAAATTAGACTTTAAAAGTGCCTTTAACCAGGTAAAAAGGGATGTGGTACTGGAAGCAGTTCGAACAAGCTTTCCTTCTCTACTTCCCATCGTGTCAGCAGGGTAAAGTAGGGAATCGACGTTGTTGTTTGGGGAAGTACACACCATGAAGTTGTTTCCACAGAAGGTGTCCAGCAGGGAGACCCGCTTGTCCCTTTCCTTTTTTGCATGGCTGTTAAAGAGGTTACAAGCAGGTTGACCAGCGAACTCAACATCTGGTTCCTGGACGATGGCACCCTGGCAGGGACACAGGAGTCCCTGCTAGAAGATCTACAGCTGGTGAAATCTAAGGGAAAGGAGTTAGGACTCACCCTAAACCCTTTAAAGTGTGAAATCATCTCATCTAGCCAACAAACCATAGATGCAGTACGAATCATATTGCCAGGAGCCCCAGTGATTGCTCCCACCAACAGTGTGCTGCTAGGGCACCTCTGTGCTCAACCGCCATTGAGGTAGTCCTCGAAGAAAAGCTGAACGACCTGAGGAGGATGGAGGGAAGAATAGGGGCTTTTGACGCCCACGATGCTTTGTACCTTCTTACAAGGCGCCTGATTTTGCCAGACTGATCTATTTCCGAAGGTGTGCTCCCTCCTTCGACAGCCCAAAATTAACAGAATATGACTCACTCTTAAGGTCAATAACCATGAAAATGTCAAACCTTTCCCTGCAAGATGATTAATGGGACCAAGCAACACTCTTAGTTAGACTCGGGGTATAGGTATTCGCAAGGTGACACAGCATTACCGGCATTCTTAACCTCGACCAGTGCTACAGGTGAATAAGTTAAGGAAATACTACCGGAATACCAAAGTGACTCCATTGGGATTCATGATCCCAATTCGTGGAAGGAGCTGGTCAGTGGAACACTCTTGCCAACTCTCACCCTCGACCTACTTTTCCAAATGACTGCAAACAGGCCAAATGGGATAGCCCCATAGTGGAGAACATCGCCACATCATTGCTGGAGGCAGCTTTCCGGGAAGGACTCAGTGCGTCTTCTAGCTGTGCAAGCCCCCCATGCCGGGGACTTCCGGTTGGCAGTCCCTAATTCCGCCTTGGGCACCCGCCTGGACCATCGGACCCTTAGTATTGGTGTTGCCCTACGCCTTGCCGCCCCTATCTCCACCAAGCACCGATGTATTTGCGGCCATGAACGGGCAGACCAATACGGCAGCCATGGTCTCATCTGTCGTAAGACACAGGGAAAGATTGCCAGACATGAAGCAGTCAATGACATCATCAAGAGAAGTTTGGCTACAGCTGGGTGTCCAGTACAAAGGGAACCTCAGTTGTGCAGACCTGACAACAGCCAAAAACACACATATGGAGTCACCCTGCAGCCGTGGAGGGAAGGTAAGTAGGTCGTATGGGACTACACGTGTGCGCCTTCATTGGCTGATACCTATCTACCTTACAGCACAGCTGAAGGAGGCGGGGCGGCCACCTTCAGGGAGACCCAAAAACCAACGAGTACAGGGACCTAGAACGTTGTTACAGGTTCGTGCCGATAAGCTCTGAGACTCGGGGCGCCTGGGGTAAATGTGCACTTAAGTTCCTGAAGGAGGTGAGTGAGGACC
>WNGS01089248.1:0-10574 GCA_020271785.1 Procambarus virginalis
AGTACTGTTACTGAGTACTAAAATATATTCAATAAATGAACTTAATGATTACTACAAAAAATAACTAAGCAGCAATTGTAACTTATTTATATATTCAATGTATATGATCAATGTATATGATTAAATACAGTCAGCTTGTTGAATCTCTTCCTACACTCTGGACACTCATGAGTATTTTGTTTATTTATTGCGACATCTTTTCTGACACTGGACACTCATGAGGTTAGAGCTTGGATAAGATTCTGCTGTACCACAATATTAATAATAACTCACAGAAATATGAGGCGTTGCCTCGCCTTTTACCGAAAGACAGATTTATAGAATATTAAAGTCACAAGCATACAATTGGCCAATCATATACCAAAATAACATTCAATATATTCTCTGCCAGTCGGGTGCCTGTCTGACAAGTGTGCCAGACTGAATAAACTCTCTTGGCGAGTTTAGGCACGATATTTTATAAAACAGCGTTGCTGTATGATCTAGTAGCGTCGCTACGGGATTTTAACTGCGTTGCAGAAGGATGATAGTTGATGAAGTGGTGGAGACAAGTGTCACTGTGTGCTCCACTCTACACTTATAGATATAAATGTTCTAGGATTTTCCTTGTTGATATATTGTCCAGGTACTCCCCCAGTTCTAGAGAGTGTTCACTGGTGATAATGATATTAGATAAGGTGTCCTTGAGCTGAATAATGTTCGCTAAGGAACCGTCACGTGTACACTCAGTTGAGTAAACATACGCGTTCTGCCCGCGGGCTGTGGTGGGCGCTCTTGCTCCCAGATGCCCCTCCCTCTCCCTTGAGAGGTAGCTTTCAATGAATATTGATTGATTATTTTTACAGTCTAGACTTATGATTGAGATAAGATGTGATTATAATAAAATATGATATAGGATTTAAAGATTATAAGTAGTACTTGATAATACCACTGACTCTTAATAAGGATTCGATTTTATCTCTACCGGATACTACGTCAGTGTTCCAATAAATTTTTAATTAACAAATCCTTCTAGAAGCTTCTGGATCCTTGAGAGAACATGCACAAAGTCACGTAGGCATCTATAGGGCCCTATGGCGTACGTGATCATAGTGGCATCATCTAGGATCAAGCTATATATAATGAATCTATTGTGATTCTGATATGATTTTGATATGATTCTGATATGATATAGATTTGATATAGATTTGATATAGATATGATAGATATGATATAGATATGATTTGATATGATATTGATTTGATATAGATATGATATATTTCTTAGATGATTATTAGATATGGTGGGTAAAAATTTCCCACATCTTCCAGAGGGAGAGAACTGGCACAGAGTCCTATACTAAGGACAGTAGTAACCATATGTATTTATTTACTCTCCATCGGATTGATAATACAAGTGCAAATTTTGCTTTCACTTTTGTGCGGCTGTCCGTTGTGGACGATTGTGCCTGTTAGGAGTCTATGGGTCATGTGTAGTTAGAAGGTCTTGAGATCTCTCAGGATCTAACTGCAGCTGGCTCACTGATTCCATGTGGACGAGTTTGTCCAATGTCTTCAGGGAAGTTGTTCCTTTAGACAGGATCTTGACTATTCTCAAAATCCCCTGGCTATCTGGATGGACTGAGACAACTTTACCTAATGCCCAGTCAGCCCTAGGGCCATCACTGTCTACCAAGACAATATCGCCAGGTTGGAGATTAGATATATTATGTGGGACATTGGCCCCATAGTGATGTTCTCGTAGAGATGTAAGATATTCTTTTGTCCAAACATCATTCCATTTTTGGATTATGCTGGACAGATGCTTATACCCCTGAACCAACTCGCTCTGACCCACATATGAGGGATCTCTGATCTCATCATCCACTAGAGATGGTACTGGAGTCAGAAGTCTTCCATACATTAGGTGTGCAGGACTTAATGGCTCATGTTGAGTAGGATCATCAGACAAGTAAGTCAACGGCCAGTTATTCACCCTTGATTCTATGATTACTGTCTGGAGTTCTTGAAGATTGATTTTCTGACGGTGTAGAGATTTTCTCAAGGATCTTTTGACAGTTCCTATTAACCGTTCATAAAATCCTCCGTGCCATGGGGCTCTTGGAGGGATAAATTTCCATCTGCAATGACGCTGTTCCAGTGTGGAAGTAACTGCAGGATGGGAACAGATTTCCCGTAGACATGCTTCTCCAGCTACCAAGTTTGCTCCGTTATCTGAAATCATCAGCTTGGGGCATGATCGGCGTGCTGCGAATCTGCGGAAAGCTTGAATAAATGATTGAGCAGTCATATCGGGTGTTACCTCTAAATGTACTGCCCTGGTGGTAGCACAGGTGAACAGACAGATGTATGCCTTGATAGGTTGCTTATCTGGAGTCCCTGTTAGATATATTGCTCCTGTATAATCTACTCCAGTCGTTTCGAAAGGATGTAGATGGACCACACGTTCTTTTGGTAGAGGTGGTGGCCCTGGATAAGAGCAAGTTTTTGCATCGTACCTTCGGCATATCATGCAATTTTTCAAGATTGATTTGACTGACTGTCTTCCCTGAGGAATCCAGTACTGTTGTCTGATTTGTGTGAGTGTGTCTAACACTCCTCCATGTTTGATGATTTGTTGATGTGTATGTAACACAATCAACCTGGTGATCCAATGATTTTTTGGTAAAAGCCATGGATGCACGGTATCTAGATTAACATCTGCATGTTTAAATCTCCCTCCACAACGCAGAATATTGTGATTTTCTTGGTCTATCCACAGACCGAGATTATGTTTTAACTTATGCGGAAGATTTTCATAGTTATTCCCATAAGTTTCTCTCTGGGCTTGTCTTACCCAATAGATAAGTGCATCTGGAAAAGTGTATTTTATACCTTTTTTCCTGAGATATTGAAACACGTTCTGTGTTACATTGATTAATTTGATGAGCGAGGAGTAACGAGTACAATCCAAGACTGATATTTGAGCTTGCTGCCTGGTGGTAGTTATGGTTTGTGTCGTGATGACGTGTGGCTTTTGTTCAGGCCAACTGCCATTCCCTAACCATCTAGGCCCATAAAACCAAATATCTGCCTTTGCAAACTGTTTAAACGTCATACCTCTTGATAAGAGATCAGCTGGATTATCTTTTGTTGGTACATGCAACAATTGAAAGCCTGCGGAAATTTCTTTAATTTCCGAGACGCGATTTTTTACATAGGGAGTCGGACAGTTGTTGTTTCGTACCCACTGTAAGACAGCTTCATTGTCAGACCATATAATGACATCTTTGATGTTCATGGCAGACAAGACTTGTTTGATATGCACAGCTAAGCGTGTGGCAGTTAGCAGTGCTGTTAGTTCCATCTGAGGCAAAGTCCTCTTTTTTAATGGAGCGACTCTGGCCTTAGAGGTGATGAGATATGATTGATTAGAAGTCACTAAGTAAGCACAAGCTCCCAAAGCTTTGGCTGACGAGTCTGCGAATACATGTAGTGTTACTTCATCATTTTCCTCGACTATGTGTTAGTTAGTTAGTTTAGTTCATTTATTATGCACCCCATACCCATCTTGTGGGCGGTAGTGGAAAGGGTTACAGAGGCACATAATGGGCTCAGGGACTGAACCCCACAATTCATTTAGCTAAGCAAGTTACAATCTTGATGAGCTAGTTACAAAATTCAATATAAGTCGTCACATCAACAATGGGTTCGAGATCGACCTCAAGTACAGGTTCTAAATTAAGCAACTGACATATGTGGAGAGCTAGTGTCAAAATTTATATGTTTGTCCTGCACACCGCCTCCCATCCAGTGGGCAGCGGTGGATAGGTTACAATCACTCAGTTACTACCTACAGTTAGCAAACTGGGGATATTTGGCTAAAATTTCTGGTAGCAGATCATTTTGAATGAAATATTTACACATCGCTGGAACATTGGTTATAGAATTGTCTCTAAATTCACGTATCTTTTCGCACTCCATCACATAGTGACGGAGGGTGTGCGAATAATTTTGTTGACACAGTTTACATTTGGTCAGGTCTACATCGGCAGATAATGAGAATTCCCAGAGATACTTGTAACCGAGTCTAAGCCGAGCAGCAGTAACATCTAGAAGTCTGCTGATTTTATTGGATGATCCATAGATGTGTGGCTCCTCTTGCATGATAGTATGATGATAGATGGAATTACTGGTGTCAATTTCACTTTGCCTCAGATCTACAAGATCTTGTTGAAGTTCTCGGTGTACTTCTGCTCTCAGATTGCTCATTGACAATCCAAGGTTACACTCAACGGCTCCTTTAAAGGCAGATTCTTTGGCTAACTTATCAGCTCTATCATGCATTCCGGACTCGGAAAGATTATCTTTTCGACTAAAGTTTGTTCTTGAGCCATTTCCATCCAAGCTTTTTGTAACTGGAGTGGTAGTGGATCATCCCAACCAACTTTAGACTTCCAAGCTTCTTGCACCAGTAAACGCCACTTGATAGTTAAAGGATTTAGAAGACCAAGTGGGTCAAATACTTTGCTAACTTGTGAAAGCAAATCCCTTTTTGTAGCAATGCAATATTACAATGCAATGCAATATTTACTGGCACGGATTTGATCGAGATCATGTCCGAGATTAAATCCCACTCCATACCTAACACCTTTTGTGATTCTGGTACGTGATATTCAGGGTAATCTCTTGCTATTTGATTATTCAGTGTTGCATTATTAGAGGCCCAAGATTGTAGTGGCATGTTGGCACCTTGTAGCTCCTTGTTGGCCTCTTGATATAATTGTAACAGTTCAGTAGTACTGTTAACTGTCCCTTGAAAATTATCTACATATAGATTCTGACTGATTTCAGCCTTATAGGGACTTGATGATTTCTTCAGATGAGTATCTAGAGTTGCTTGCAACAGGAATGGACTTGAAGTCGCGCCGAAAAGTACTGATGAAAATCTGAAAGTCACTATAGGACTATTGATATCTTCTGGGTTCTCTACCCATAGAAACTTAGTGAAGTCTCTATCTTCTTCCTGCAAGCCGACTCTTAGAAAGGCCTTACTTATATCTGCTGAATATGCATATTTATTAAGTCTAAACTTCAACAGTATGTCATACAATTTCTGAGTTAGACTTGGACCTGTTTGCAAACAATCATTTAGACTGGTTCCTTGGGGTCCAGATTTAGAGCTACAGTTAAAAACTATCCGTAAAGGAGTTGTTTTTGATTCTCTCATTACAGCCATGTGTGGTAAAAAATGGCCTGTTTGCTTATTGTCGTGTTTCACGACTTCTATGAATTTATTCTGTAATTGTTGAGCTATAATCTCATGATAGAGTTTTAAATGCTCAGGCCTTTTTCTTAGCTTTGCTAATTGAGATTTAAATTGACTATAAGCCATGTGATAATTGGTAGGTAAGGTTTTATGGTTGATTTTCCATGGTAGCCTTACCCAGTACTGTCCATCATGATACTGTACAGTTTCTAAGTACTGATTGTATGCACAGACATCATCAGGACTTGGTTGATCAGGAATTATTCCTATAGCATCAAGTTCCCACAATTGATGTACAGATTCCAATCCATCATCAATCATGTGGGGGATTTTAAGGGGTGATTGATCTTTGCCTAGTCAGGCCATGATTACAGTTTCTGTATGATGTGATTTTTCAGGAGTTGAAGGTTCAAGATCTAGTATAGGTCCTGTCAACAATATGCCTCCTGCTGATTTGAGTATTTTCATACCCATACATTCTTCTGACAGAATGAATTGATGATAATAGTCAGCTCCAATCAGGATTCCGATATCTCCTATGTAATCCGAATCGAGCCGAGGATCTGCTAATTGAATTCCTTTTTCTTTTAGGAATTTAATAGTGGCTGCCAGACCAGTCACTTCCATTTCAGTAGGAATTTTATCAACTACTATGGCTTCGACTGTCCTTTGGGATGTACCCAGGCAGACCATGAGTTGTACTACCGGAAAGGTTCTATGACCTGAACTGGTAAAAAACCCTGATATGGATGTAGATACTTGCTTTGAAGATTTAAGTTGTAAATCTTCTGCCATCTTTTTACTGATGAAGGTTTTCTGTGAACCCTGATCAAAAAAGCCTCTAGTTTGAATACAAACTCCTTCATTACACAGTTCTAGCTGTGCTGTAGGCAATATGGCAGTTGTAACAATTTCTGTATCTGAGGCATTGACATTACTCATTACTGTACAGAATTGTACTGCTGTTGTGGTATCATCTTTTGGCTTTGCCTGAGATGAAGATTGATTATTGGAAGCAAGTGATCTGGATTGAGTGTTGATATCACCACAGAGTGCTGTGTGATGTACACTTTTATTACAATATTGGCAGTTCTGCAATTGAGTGTTACACTCACTTGTATCGTGCTTCCGTAGACAACGGATGCACCTGTTCAGAGATTTCAGTCGATTGATTCGACTGGCACGGCCTTCATAAACTGTGCATTGATAAATGCTATGTGCTTCTTGACAGAATAAGCATCTTGGGGCACTTGCTGCTCCTTTTGTCTTATCTGTCTTGGGAGCTTGATTTCCTACAGTTCTGTTAACTGTGGAGGATATAGCATAAGAGCCAACATTACTCTTTTTCCACTTTGCAGAAGAGGAGTTTTGTTGCCTTGATTTTGGACTGCCAGTTTGGACATTTTTGTTTTTGTCCGTGGATTCACTTTTAGTGATTTTTTCTTGAGATCTAAGTTTTCCTCGGCTTCGTAATCTTTGTACGTAAGCTCGAAGTCCATCAAAGATTTGGCTTTGTGATAAGATGTTGTTACAAGTATGTAACACTGTAGGTAAGTAATTACATGCAAGTAGGTCATACAAGCATGTAACACTTGTACTCCTCCAAGGATTTCCTTAAAGGATGAATTGTATCTGTAATAATGTGTATCTACATTATTCATGATGTGATGAAGCATTTTGCTTTTTATTTTCTCGGCTTTGCCTTTTCTATTAAGTAAGTCTCTTTGAGACGCTTGATTGCCTTCAGATTTTCTGAGGCTGCTTTCACTCCAGTGAAAGCATGAGATTAGGTGATCAAGACTATATTCTTGGATTAAGATAGTTATCTTAGATGGATGATAATATTTGTATTGACATTGTCAATGGGCTGTTAGCCTTTCATTTTCAGATTAGTGATGAGGGGCTGTTTAGCCATTCAGATTGTGATGTGAGATTAAGATTGGTCTTAATCCCCAATGGTAGACTATTGTAGCCAAGTGATGATGACATTTGTCTATCACCTGATTTAAATGGTCTGTAGGCTGTAGATTCAAGTGATTTTTTAGACACTTTGTGTCCTTTTCTTTTTCAGTTTCAGTAGCTGGTGGAATACTGTTAGTCATTTTGACCTTTTCCGAGTTTCGGAGATTCCGAGATATTTTCTTTTTTCTGATAAATATTTGTGATGTTAATGAGTTTTGATAAATGAGCTTTCCTGTCTACTTAGGTAATGATTCCAAAGATCGTCCTTCATTTCCTCCCTGGAATCTGGTTGTAGCAGGTGTTCAATTATCAAAAGTACTGTGATAATTTGATTTGTGACCCGAATGCACCAAGTTGGTAAATCCTGTAATAATTTTTTAAAAATAGTAAATGTCACTATTTTTGCAAAGTTATTACAAGATCTGTTACCCTAATAGTTGCTTGATAAAATACAGTAGAATGCCTACTGGTTTTACCTGTAATAGGGTTTGATATAGTTGATTATGGATAATTGTAATGAAATGCTCATACAGTGATAAAAATTCTTTTTTAAAGAATATTATGTAATGAGCAGCACTGAAAATCAGTTGATTAGAGATAATGTTAGATAATACACTTAAATATGTATGTATGTTACCACAAGTGAGGTAGATAATAGTATATATGATTAATATGCAGTTGTCTTTGACACTGATAGATTAAGTACTGTGGTTTCTTAACACAGCACAATTAATATATGAATGCTTACTAGTTAATGGATATGGTGGCTTAAGCCACTGCAAACAATTTGTTTACTTAGATATATAGCTATGATAAATATTGGCTGATAGCTAGGTTAGGCTAGAATATGTAAAAATTATTCCAATGCAAAATCAAGAAGTTTCTTATGTATTTGCTGGAATAATATAGTCTAGTTTATAGACTATCTAGGTTTAAAGGACCAATAATTATCTAGTTTCTAGACTATCTAGGTTCGAAGGACCAAAAATGTGGGAAAAACCTGCTGTGATTGATATAAGAGGAGACTACCAGGGACTTGTACTGAACTAAATTAAAAAATTACTGTATGCAAATTAATTCAACTAAAATCTCTAGCTAGGGTCGTAAATCCTAGCTCCTCTTTTCCTAATGACAGATAATGGGCTGTAAGGGGCAGGTGGGGTGAGTGAATTAGTTGATAGGTTGATTGCAGTTCCACGTCCACCTGCCAACAGGTATCTCACATCAGCTTGTATTTTATACAAGGATAAGATTTTATAAATTCAGTTATATAACTGAACACTGGCTCTGTTTAAATCAGAGATTTAAACATACACAGTCTAGCCTAGCACCTTAGCAATTAACAGCCAATACATTTATACTATAAACAACTTAAATTGTAAATTGTAAAGTATGATAAATGACCTAATGTATGGTCTGAGTACTGTTACTGAGTACTAAAATTATTCAATTAAATGAACTTATATGATTACTTAAAAATAACTAAGCAAGCAATTGTTAACTTAATTTATATATTCAAGTATATGCAATGTATATGATCAATGTATATGATTAAATACAGTCAGCTTGTTGAATCTCTTCCTACACTCTGGACACTCATGATTATTTGTTTACTTATTGTGACAATCTTCTCTGACACTGGACACTCATGAGGTTCAGAGCTTGGATAAGATTCTGCTGTACCACAATATTAATAATAAACTCACAGAAATATGAGGCGTTGCCTCGCCTTTTTACCGACTATCAGTCTTATAGAATATTAATGTTATACTAGCTTTAATTGGCCAACTAATACGCTACAGTAATAACATTCAATAAACTTAGCTGAAGCCGGGTGCCTGTCTGACAAAGTGTGCCAGACTGAAGAACTCTCTTGGCGAGTTTAGGCACGATATTTTAGATTACAGCGTTGCTGTTTTGACGTACGAGTAGCGTTGCTGTTGACGTACGAGTAGCGTTGCTACGGATATGGACTGCGTTGCAGAAGATAACAATGAAGATTAGGGATGAGATTAGGGATGAAGGTGGAGACCGCGTCACTAAATGCTCCACTCACTCTTATTTACATAAATGTTCTAGGATTTTCCTTGTTGATATATTGTCCAGGTACTCCCCCAGTTCTAGAGAGTGTTCACTGGTGATAATGATATTAGATAAGGTGTCCTTGAGCTGAAAATGTTCGCTAAGGGACCGTCACGTGTACACTGTTGTGTAAACATACGCGTTCTGCCCGCGGGCTGTGGTGGGCGCTTCTCTCCCGAGATGCCTCCCCCATCCCCCTTGAAAAGGGGTTAGCTTACAATGAATATTGATTGATTATTTTTACAGTCTAGACTTATGATTGAGATAAGATGTGATTATAATAAAATATGATATAGGATTTAAAGATTATAAGTAGTACTTGATAATACCACTGACTCTTAATAAGGATTCGATTTTATCTCTACCGGATACTACGTCATGTTCCAATAAATTTTTAATTAACAAATCCTTCTAGAAGCTTCTGGATCCTTGAGAGAACATGCACTAAGTCACGTAGGCATCTATAGGGCCCTATGGCGTACGTGATCATAGTGGCATCATCTAGGATCAAGCTATATTGTGAATCTATTGTGATTCTGATATGATTCTGATATGATATAGATTTGATATAGATATGATATAGATATGATTTGATATGATATTGATATGATATAGAAATAATACATTTCTTAGATGATTATTAGATATGGTGGGTAAAAATTTCCCACAAAATCCTGATAACAAAGAGGCCGACCTCAATATCATTCTTGCAAGCTCACTCAAGATAACATGTCTATTTGCAATATCAAAGGCAGACTTAAGATCTAGGAAGGTGGTATATGACTTTTCAGTGTGCAGGGTAAGAAAGGTGGTGATGCAATGATGCACACTCCTTCCATGCATGAAGCCATATATCTGGGGGGATAGCATGGTTCTTATTCTATGGAGGAGACGGTTTAGGACCATTCTCTCGAATGTTTTACAAATGCAGCTAGTAAGGGAAATTGGGCGGAAAGCATTCTCTTGATTTGGCTTGGGAATTGGAATGATTATACTGTTGGTCCAAGAGATAGGAAGTTCCCCAGTAACATAGCTCATATTATACAGCTCAAGCAGGGGATTCCCTGGTACTAAAGGGAGCAGACGCAATATGTCATAAGTGATACCATCTTCACCGGGGGATGTGGCTTTGCCTTTGTTTAGGGCCGCGACCCTGGAAACACAACCGAAACTGTCTCTATTTTCGCTTGTTACAACTTGTATAAAGTTGTTACATCTGGCTTAACGTGTTATGACGTATTAGAACGTTGTTACAACTTGCTATATTGGTTGTTATAACTGGT
>WNGS01089252.1:14399-40066 GCA_020271785.1 Procambarus virginalis
GGATGTTCAGACAGTGTTCTCTGATTGTGTCTATGGCACCTCTACTCCTCACTGGACCTCTGATGTTCAGACAGTGTTCTCTGATTGTGCCTATGGCACCTCTACTCCTCTCTGGACCTCTGATGTTCAGACAGTGTTCTCTGATTGTACCTATGGCACCTCTACTCCTCACTGGACCTCTGATGTTCAGTGTTCTCTGATTGTGTCTATGGCACCTCTACTCCTCACTGGACCTCTGATGTTCAGACAGTGTTCTCTGATTGTGCCTATGGCACCTCTACTCCTCACTGGACCTCTGATGTTCAGACAGTGTTCTCTGATTGTGCCTATGGCACCTCTACTCCTCTCTGGACCTCTGATGTTCAGACAGTGTTCTCTGATTGTGCCTATGGCACCTCTACTCCTCACTGGACCTCTGATGTTCAGTGTTCTCTGATTGTGTCTATGGCACCTCTACTCCTCACTGGACCTCTGATGTTCAGACAGTGTTCTCTGATTGTACCTATGGCACCTCTACTCCTCACTGGACCTCTGATGTTCAGTGTTCTCTGATTGTGTCTATGGCACCTCTACTCCTCACTGGACCTCTGATGTTCAGACAGTGTTCTCTGATTGTGTCTATGGCACCTCTACTCCTCACTGGACCTCTGATGTTCAGACAGTGTTCTCTGATTGTGTCTATGGCACCTCTACTCTTCCCTGGTTAAATTTTACATTTCCTTCCGTACCTTACGCTCCAGTATGTTGTTATTTTACTGTGCACATTTGGAACCTGGCCCTCCAGTATCTTCCATGTATATATTATTTGATACCTCTCTCGTCTCTTTTTCCAAAGAGAACCCTTTGAGACGGTCCCAATAATTTAGCAGTTGTATCGTGTCTATGCGTGCCGTATATGTTCTCTGTATTCCCTGTAATTCAGAGATCTCTCCTGCTCTGAAAGGGAAAGTGAGTACCGAGCAGTACTCAAGACGGGACAGCACCAGTGATTTCAACAGTATTACCATTGGTGTGAGGTCTCTGGATGTGAACGTTCTCATAATCCATCCTATCATTTTCCTGGCCGCCGCCTCTATATTTGTTCGGTTATGTTCGCTAAATGTCAGGTCGTCAGACATCATAATTCCCAGATCTTTTACATGTTGCTTTCCTTCTGTGAGTTGGTCTGATTGTGCCCTGTACCCTGTGTCATGTGTCCTGTACCCTGTACCCTGTGTCCTGTACCCTGTGGCCTGTACCCTGTGGCCTGTACCCTGTGTCCTGTACCCTGTGACCTGTACCCTGTGGCCTGTACCCTGTGGCATGTACCCTGTGGCATGTACCCTGTGGCCTGTACCCTGTGTCCTGTACCCTGTGGCCTGTACCCTGTGTCCTGTACCCTGTGACCTGTACCCTGTGGCCTGTACCCTGTGGCATGTACCCTGTGGCATGTACCCTATGTCCTGTACCCTGTGGCCTGTACCCTGTGGCATGTACCCTGTGGCCTGTACCCTGTGTCCTGTACCCTGTGGCCTGTACCCTGTGTCCTGTACCCTGTGACCTGTACCCTGTGGCCTGTACCCTGTGGCATGTACCCCTGTGTTTCATTTAAGGTCCTTGAGTCCGACCTTTACTGTGAGGCCGGGCTGGGCTGTGGGGCTGGGCTGTGAGGCTGGGCTGTGAGGCTGGTCTGTGAGGCCGCAGACAAGGGACAACTGAAGAAGGAGAGGGGTGGGAGCAAAGGGTAGATCTGAATAGTATCAGTTGAGGAAAGGGGGAAGGTAGTTGAAATGCAAATAGGACCTAGAGTCAAAGAGTGGGTAAAATATGAGGACATAGTACAGAGAATGAGGGAGTGGTGGTCAGTCCTGTACACTTGTGTCAATCTTTGTCACTGGTTAAGTATGCTCATTACTGCTTTTAACCAAGTCTCTTCTCTTTCCATTCTTGCTGTATCCATTTTCTCATGTATTAGTTCCATGAATATATTTTAATGGTTGTTAGATTCACTCAGTAAATCTTTTGAAATGTGTATTTATCTGTAATTTATGTTGAGAAACACCACTACGGGCTCACCATAGCCCGTGCTACTTGGAACTTCTTGTTCCAGGTAGCGAATCTTTAACAACAACAACAACAGCATGGCAATAGATCTGTCTCTATTACTCCTCTTATATGGACCAATCACATTATAACTATCAAACTACCTCTTTGTTTGATAGTTATCTTGAAGTAATCTTGAGATACCTGGTTGATACCTGGTTGATGGGGTTCTGGGAGTTCTTCTACTCCCCAAGCCCGGCCCGAGGCCAGGCTTGACTTGTGAGAGTTTGGTCCACCAGGCTGTTGCTTGGAGCGGCCCGCAGGCCCACATATACCTGGTTGATGGGGTTCTGGGAGTTCTTCTACTCCCCAAGCCGGCCCGAGGCCAGGCTTGACTTGTGAGAGTTTGGTCCACCAGGCTGTTGCTTGGAGCGGCCCGCAGGCCAAGATGATTTCGGGGCTTAGCGTCCCCGCGGCCCGGTCCTCGACCAGGCCTCCTATTTGTTACACACCCCACAGGAAGCAGCCCGTAGCAGCTGTCTAACTCCCAGGTACCTATTTACTGCTAGGTGAACGGGTACATCAGGGTGAAATAAATTCTGTTCATTTGTTTCCGCTTCAATCTTCGGGGGATCGAACACGGAACCTTAAGACTACGAATCCCGAGCGTTGTCCACTCAGCCATCAGGCCATTCTTTCGCTCATTCCTTATTACCTGTGTTTATTATTTATTGGATTATTTATCTTTATTTTATCATTATTTTCTTAATTATTGGCTTAGTGTTAATAAATTATTATTTAAAATTTTAAGTAATATTTTTGTTTCCCCTGATACTGTCTCCAGGCCTAGAAGGTCCATAGTTCTAGCAGACTGTTGTGGTATGCGAGGAGTTGATGGAGTAGATTGTTCTTTCTGGGAGTATGTTGTTATCGTCCTGTAACGGGCGCGGGTGTGCACTCTTGACCTGGGCCCAGATTCACGAAGCAGTTATGCAAGTACTTACAAACCTGGGGCCAGATTCACGAAGCAGTTACGCAAGTACTTACGAACCTGGGGGTAGATTCACGAAGCATTTACGCAAGTACTTACGAACCTGGGGCCTGATTCACGTAGCAGTTACGCAAGTACTTACGAACCTGGGGCCAGATTCACGAAGCAGTTACGCAAGTACTTACGAACCTGGGGCCTGATTCGCGAAGCAGTTACGCAAGTACTTACGAACGTGTACATCTTTCCTCAATCTTTGACGGCTTTGGTTACATTTATTAAACAGTTTACAAGCATGAAAACTTGCCAATCAACTGTTGTTATTGTTATAAACAGCCTCCTGGTGCTTCGGAGCTCATTAACTGTTTAATAATTGTAAACAAAGCCGCCAAAGATTGAGAAAAGATGTGCAGGTTCGTAAGTGCTTGTGTAACTGCTTAGTGAATCTGGTCCCAGGTTCGTAAGTGCTTGTGTAACTGCTTCGTGAATCTGGTCCCAGGTTCGTAAGTGCTTGTGTAACTGCTTTCGTGAATCTGGCCCCAGGTTCGTAAGTGCTTGTGTAACTGCTTCGTGAATCTGGCCCCAGGTTCGCAAGTGCTTGTGTAACTGCTTCGTGAATCTGGCCCCAGGTTCGTAAGTGCTTGTGTAACTGCTTCGTGAAGCTGGTCTTTGACTTGTGTTTGATATTCGTGCAGTCAAACAATCACCACAATCTTACATCGAGAACACTAAACAATACCCCAAATTTGTAACAAAGTAGATAGTAGTGTAGTAATCAATTCAAGTCTACTAAAAACCATCTTTTGAAGGGTCATAAAAAGTAGGGTCATTAAAAAGTATGACCCTACTGATATACTACTGACCCCTACAAGGATTCGAACCCCCGCCGTCCGTGAACACCCCTTCCCCTTCCCCCTGGCGTACAGGGGTATTGATACCACTTCACCATTGATGGCATATTGACCCAATAGACGATCATTGGGGGAGTGGTTACAATATCCTATACTCCAGGAGGTGATCCCAAGTGGCCGGGGTTCGATTCCTGGCCTGGTCAGTAGAGTTCTTAATTATATATATGATATATGAATAAATTTTTAATCTGAAATATATATATATATATAAAACCTGAAATATAACTGTTAAGGAAAATCAAAGAAACTGTTATTGCTAAAATAATAAATGTTTATTGCATGAGTCTGGATAAAGCTAGATTAAATTTAATGTAGTGTCGAAGCGTGCAAGTAGTAGCTATGGTGAGTGACATAGATCTCTCGCCAGCCCTCAGGAAATCACCTTAGCTGTGTATGTGTGTGCAGTGGATGGTGGGGGGCGCCGCCCCACGGGGCGTTGGGCCTCTCCTGCTGTGGGGGGGAGGCTGTGGGCTGCCCTGCTGGGGCGTGGTTGGTTGCTGGGCCTGGCACAAGTTGGGGATTTGGCTGGGAGAAGGACGAGGAGCCCCAGCCAGTGAGGAGTGAAGATCACATGGTTGAGACAAGCAACGAACGAGAGAGAGAGAGAGAGACAGACAGACAGACAGACAGACAGACAGACAGACAGACAGACAGACAGACAGACAGACGAAAATGTTAGGATGGATTAGTAAAACTTGAGGAAACATGTCAAAAAAGGTTGAAAACAACAGAAAAGGTAAAAATGCTAAAACTGGATCACTTACTGGAGAGTTCTAATAATAATTAAAAGGTATTAATTTATTATACTTTTGTTTTCGCAAACTGAAGAGCCCAAGATGGAATACCACCCGACAGCCACCACGATTGCCCAATCGCGTTCTAGCGTCACACATAGCCATGGGGCAACGCCTGTCCATCTTAAGGGAGCGTCACACAACCTCTCCTTCAGGCAAGGAACACTGGCCCACACAAGCGACCTGGCTAAGGTGATTCCCAAATGAAATATCTGACAGGGAGACCTCACAAAAAAAAGAGAGAGAGAGCCAAGTGTAGAACAGCCTTATGTCGAGCCTATAAATAATTATTGCTTCTTGAAAGTTGGGTGGGGCAGTTTGTCCAATAGTTCTTGGATCATGTAAGGAGGCCGAAATACAGCTTTGCTAAGTTTGTGTTGAGGGCACAAACTTGAGTGTGTCAGATTGACGACATATGGGCACCTTATACCTGGGTCAAGTGTAAACTCCATTACCACTCTCCCTAGTGCTAAGATCAACACTTGACTCTCTTTATATAAATAACATTTTAGTGTTTCTCGGCCGTACCTTGGCCAGTTCCAGCTAGGCCGAAGCGTGCTCGTGCTTTTCACCCCACGCCTTCAAACCCTACAATGTAGTCATCTGCCTCACCACCTCGCATGGAGGTACAGGAGTGAATCTGTCCCATGTGACAGAGAGGGCATAAATGACCATATTAAGTTTCAGACTTACACGCGGAGTCGCACTCCCAAACCACTATCACACTAATACTGGTTCCTGGCATACCAATCACAGTGATTTACACTTCTGAAAAAATTGACTTTTCAATCAAATGTATACATATGAATACCTTACAATATCTTCGAAACCCCTTAATACATTCACATCATGAAATAATTATGTTATAGAGTGTTTACATATTTAGAGATTCATTTTAATCCATACCTCTAATGTCTTACATGACCCTGATACAATTTATCCCAATATTGGCGAAAGCTTTTGAGAAGTACTTTCTCAAAGACTTTGCTTTGGTATAGAGTGATTCATTGTTACCTTGGAACACCAAGCACTTGAGTACAGGCCACACCAAGCACTTGAGTACAGGCCACACCAAGCACTTGAGTACAGGCCCTTAACCTCACCAGACAAAGAACAACACTAAATAATACATCTTTATTTTCTGTAATTGTAAGTGTACAAATTTCACTGCATTTTTTTTCATTTTTTATTTTTTTTAATATATTATTTTCCATTTAGTAGTAAAACTCATTTTCTTGTTATTTTTCTGGTGTCTCAGTTCTTCGTTCATTTCTCTGTTCCTTTCACTCACCTCAGTGAAACAAAAGGCACTTGTAAATGATCGTTGTCAAACATTATCGTCCACAGGTCACGCATCACAAGCAAGCAGAAACAATCGCCAGTGTTTCCAAATTTTATACAAGACAAATATATATATAATCGATAAATACAACATTTTTGCATAATTTTTGCATATCACAAATATTCGTTACGTAAATGAAAAAGTAAGTGAAAATTGAGATCAAGGACAGAATGTAAATAGACATAATGTGATCAGTGAATCGGGAAAGATTTGCATGAAAGAGAGTGATAATTATAATTACGAATATAATTACAATTACGAATCGTCGTCGGTATCGTTACAGTTACAGCGACAAAGTTGTTACTTTGACCGCATTAGCTAACCATCTATCCCATAGTTAATGTTACTAATAATTACATGATAAAGTACCCTTACCCCACAGGAGACGAGTTAAGATAACTGTGTTGGCTTGCCGTGTGAAGATAGCGGATATATAAAGATTTCATGGCCCCCTAAAGGCAGAACCATTGGGGCTTGTTTCATGGGATTGGATATCCTCTTTCGTAACTAGTATGAAGGCTGGGTTGTCTGCGAAAAACAGGCTCTGAATCATTTTATGTTAAATCAGTTCGAAGCCTCAGACCTTATGACGTCTATGTTTATCACATGGACAAAAATATCTTTTTTTTAAGCCTTTATCCTCTAAACTATTGCATCCAGCACCGCGTATGATCCACACCACTAGCGCCCTCAGCTTGTGATTGGCAGCTATTAACTATGATTACTTAGAAATATGAATTGTAATGAGGCATCTAAAGCCTGAATCAAATTCCCTATGGAACCTGTTTATCGCTAGTGAATGATCTAATCCCAAGCTACGGTAGTGATTCCACTCTCTGTGGCTGAAATCTGATGCTTCTCACTAAGCCACAGAGTTTCACTCGCTAAGTCGCTCAATCATAAATAGGGATTTGCTACTCTTGAAATATAATCTGCTACAATCACTCCAATGGTACGGCGGAGAAATCTTCTCAAAATCCTACTACGTATGTGTGAAATGATTAACAAAATTGGGCAGAAGATGACGATGATTAACAAGTGTGTCTCTCCTTCGTCCAGAACAGACATGTGTCATGCTCAAGTTCATTGGGGTTTTATTTTCCTTCCCACTTTTGACAGCAGTGAAAGCTAGACGAACAGGTGTGGTCTATGGAAATGCCAACGTCATTCGTAGAAAATTTTGTTTTTGGCATTATGGTGCTCCAATAGACCAGAAAATATTTACATAACAGTATTGCCGTTGAAAGTTTTAGCGAAATGATGACAAAGGAGAAACATTTCAAATGCAAGTTTCCATATGTTGCCTGGAAAATCATTTGAAAATTGTGTATATAATTATTTTAAAGCCCAAATTGTTTCTTTTAAGAATAAATATATATCAATCATAAAAGTTATGTACATCGGTATAGTATCAATACTTACGAAGTTGACCAGCACTAAAGAGAGAGAGAGAAAACAAAGAGTTATTCAACGGATCCCTAAGGTTAAGAACTAGATGCTATCCTAGATGGCTATGTAAAAAGCAACTCACTAGAGGCATAAATCTAGCGACATAGTGTCAGATGTTTGTGTATGGGTGGTAGTCGAACCCCTCTTTAAGTGTGGCTACGCTCTCTAGACAAGTTCCTTCCCCCCTCCTAGACAACAGTTACAGCTAGGAAGTAGCGGAGATGCAGCGTGATCTGTTCCATCTTTGAGGCAGTCACAGTCACGAGATGAATGGTTAAAGAAGACTTTGGGGTCCTGTTGTGTCGTTGAGAGTTGAGCAGTTCGTGAAATCTTCCGTCAGATTAACGTGGGGGGTGTTCTTTCTTGCCTGGCCGTGGGGCTGTCTCTCTCTCTCGAGGGAGCAGAGGTCACTAGAGGTCATATATGGAGCTTGCCAGAGGGGGTCACAGAGACCCGGAAGGTCCCCTACAGCTTGTGAATCAGGAGCTCCGCCGAGCGTCCCCTTCGTCAGTGTCCAACAATGGACTCGAGTCTCGTGTTTGGTAAAAACCTTCACCCAAAAAAGATTGTCATTGAGGATGTGAAGTTGGCAAAACAAAAGAGAATGGTTGGACACGAGGTGTACATACAACATCAACAGGACCCCCTGCTTTGACGAGTGCTGAGCCCTGAGTAATTGTCACGTCGCTAGAGTGTACTAGAGTGGAGAGTTGGCTTATAGTTTCACGCGTTTGATATCCATCTCTTGAGGAACTCACGATGCAGACTCCACTTCCTTATACATCAGCTTTAATAAAGTTCCTATCCCTATCGAAGCTTTTGTGGTCACAGAATTTCCCCACCATTACTTATCCACCTGAATTCCTCTCTCAGTTGCATTATAAATATTTGTCATTCATTTAAATCCACACTTAAGTTACATGAATATAAAATACACGAATGGATGCATATATCTTCCCCAAAGTTTGATCTGTGACCTAAGTTCAGCGCTTAAGGGCCACAGCCGGATTATTTGGGGCCATCAAGAAGACTTTTTCTTTATTCTGTATTTACATATTCGTGTATTTTTCAACATCGTTGTTCGTGTTAGCGTGAGACACGAAGGCCTCGTTCTCGCCCTCAAAGCGAAGAGAGACGAAGTCTGCGTTCTCGCCCTCAAAGCGAAGAGAGACGAAGGCCTCGTTCTCGCCCTCAAAGCGAAGAGAGACGAAGTCCTCGTTCTTGCCCTCAAAGCGAAGAGAGACAAAGGCCTCGTTCTCGCCCTCAAAGCGAAGAGAGACGAAGTCCTCGTTCTTGCCCTCAAAGCGAAGAGAGACGAAGTCCTCGTTCTTGCTCTCAAAGCGAAGAGAGACGAAGTCCTCGTTCTTGCCCTCAAAGCGAAGAGAGACGAAGGCCTCGATCTCGCCCTCAAAGCGATGAGAGACGAAGGCCTCGTTCTTGCCCTCAAAGCGAAGAGAGACGAAATCTGCGTTCTCGCCCTCAAAGCGAAGTCAAGCATACCTAATTTCAGCGGTCAGATCATCATGAGAAAGTTAAAACGAAATTCTTGAGTCCAAATTCTAATGTGGTTTGTAAGCTTTACAGTAAATCTTTAGTTATCAAAATTTGACGTAAGTTTAGTCTTAAGGCACTTCGATCTGCCTTGAACGACCTGTTAGGCACTTGAATCCGACTTGTGCCACCAATTAGCGCCTGACTTACGACTCTGCTGGGTCGTACTGGACCACTAGCGCTGGGTGCTTAGTGACCCAGTATAGAGTGCTGAGGGCAGCTCCACTCACTGTGTTATATGGTGGAGCTGACTGTTATGTGGTGGAGCTGACTGTTATGTGGTGGAGCTGACTGTTATGTCACGATAGTGGAGTTCTCTCGTTATTATCTTCTATCGTTATCTTCTAAATCGTTACTATGGCGACGATTTCCTCTGTCTCTTGAACTTACGAGACAGAGTCTTGAACTTACGAGACAGAGTCTTGAACGTACGAGACAGAGTCTTGAACGTACGAGACAGAGTCTTGAACGTACGAGACAGTCTTGAACTTACGAGACAGAGTCTTGAACTTACGAGACAGAGTCTTGAACTTACAAGACAGACAGAGAATATCACCAGTCTCGCCAAGATCAACAGTTTTGTTCAACTGACGCTAAACTACATACAAGGGACCTTTTATGATTAAACTTTAAGTCTTCTTAGGTCGCAAATCAAACTTTTTCTCGCAATTTTCTCCCGATAAAAACTTTTTTGTTAATATTAAAGTCTTATCACACAAGATGCTGAGATTCATTAAATTTTACTTCCTAGTAACTAGTTAATTTTCCTAGTAACAGCAGTCAAGAAAGCACACTTTAGTGACCGTGTAAGTGTGTGTGTGTGAAAGTAGCCGTTCTCTTGACACTTGCTATAGAATAAAGTAAGTTTTAAAACTAATTCTGTTAAGCACTTGGCCAAAACCTACGCTCAGTACCCAGTATTGAAACAAAAAATTTTTTATATATAGAGTCCGCGAAATAACTAACTCAAAAATATCTTGATTCTAATGGAATCAAAGTTCAATACAGAAAATTATGTTAAAAAAAGGCCAAGCTTAAAGAGAGCCTGACATTCCTGCTCTGAAACACCATGAAACAATCACCGGCGAACGTTAGTTATTTGTATTTATCCTAAAGTTATCTTCGGACTTTATAATGGTACAAAATATAACATTTCTATAAATAATATAATATTATGATCAGTAAACTACGACGAAGTTTATCAGCTTTTTGATATATTGAGAAACTAAAGCAGCTACTATACATTTACGTCCTGTATCTAATCCAACTTTTCTGTCCAACTTCTCACTACTTAATACTTCAGTGCGCCACTACATGAGTGTATAGTTTCGAGGTAACAGCATCATCATTATTTTCAAGTTTCTGATCACTCTCTGCATAACGGGATCGTTCGCTATCGTACCAAACTCATTTCCAAGCTATTTAGGATCTCGCTGTTGGTCCATACACACAGAAAAGTGCATAGCCACAAAAAAGTATGTTCTCTAAGTATGCTCTGTCGCGCTGCGCATGTCTCTCTTGTACATCGTATTGGTAGAAAGTGTAGCATACGACCATCATTTTATATAATAGAGTTGACGCCGTCAGGACGAAAGCAGACATGTTATCCAGAAGTCACACATCTCTGTCATAATGAAGATTCGTAGTGAACTAACCCCCTCCCACCCTAACCCCCCATTACCCGTCTTCCTAAACCTCCTGTTAGTAATCCCCTCCTGCCCCCCCTTCCTCAACCCAACAACCTTAATTTAGTTACCTCCTGGCTAGACAGTGTGAAGATTATACCCCCCTTCGACAGCCCATCAACTTCCACTCATGAGAGCTGAATACCCTGGGGAAAAGTGATGCTTTAGCGTTGAATTTGCGTTCGAGTCAAACCTCAGAGAAACACCTGTGAGACACACACTGACGTCCATGTTGTCACCTGGGAAATATTAGTGACTCACAAGCTACGGAAAGCTCACTGGAACTTTTAATCTCCTTGCAGTAGAAGAGCAGAGAAGGGGAAGAGAGAGAGAAGATGATAATGATGACGTTGATGATGATTAAGGGCAAGAGCATGAGAGGAGAGAAGGTATTGTGAGTGTTGGAGGATGAAGAAGAGGTGTGAGGGACACCTGCCCATCCACACAGCATGGTAGTCAGTGTCCGGACGTCCACACAGCACAGCAGTCAGTGTCCGGACGTCCACACAGCACAGCAGTCAGTGTCCGGACGCCTACATCGCACGACAGTCAGTGTCCGGACGCCCACATCGCACGACAGTCAGTGTTCGGACGCCCACACAACACAGCAGTCAGTGTCCGGACGCCCACACAACACAGCAGTCAGTGTCCGGACGCCCACATAACACAGCAGTCAGTGTTCGGACGCCCACACAACACGGCAGTCAGTGTCCGGACGCCCACACAACACAGCAGTCAGTGTCCGGACGCCCACACAACATGGCAGTCAGTGTCCGGACGCCCACGCAACACGGCAGTCAGTGTCCGGACGCCCACATAACACAGCAGTCAGTGTCCGGACGCCCACATCGCACGACAGTCAATGTCCGGACGCCCACACAACACAGCAGTGTCCGGACGCCCACATCGCACGGCAGTCAGTGTCCGGACGCCCACACAACACAGCAGTCAGTGTCCGAACGCCCACACAACACGGCAGTCAGTGTCCGGACACCCACGCAACACAGCAGTCAGTGTCCGGACGCCCACACAACACAGCAGTCAGTGTCCGGACACCCACGCAACACAGCAGTCAGTGTCCGGACGCCCACACAACACAGCAGTCAGTGTCCGGACGCCCACACAACACAGCAGTCAGTGTCCGAACGCCCACACAACACAGCAGTCAGTGTCCGGACACCCACGCAACACAGCAGTCAGTGTCCGGACGCCCACACAACACAGCAGTCAGTGTCCGGACGCCCACACAGCACGGCAGTCAGTGTTCGGACGCCCACACAACACGGCAGTCAGTGTTCGGACGCCCACACAACACGGCAGTCAGTGTTCGGACGCCCACACATCACGGCAGTCAGTGTCCGGACGCCCACACAGCACGGCAGTCAGTGTCCGGACGCCCACACAGCACGGCAGTCAGTGTTCGGACGCCCACACATCACGGCAGTCAGTGTTCGGACGCCCACACAACACGGCAGTCAGTGTTCGGATGCCCACACAACACGGCAGTCAGTGTTCGGACGCCCACACAACACGGCAGTCAGTGTCCGGACGCCCACACAGCACGGCAGTCAGTGTCCGGACGCCCACACAGCACGGCAGTCAGTGTTCGGACGCCCACACATCACGGCAGTCAGTGTTCGGACGCCCACACAACACGGCAGTCAGTGTTCGGATGCCCACACAACACGGCAGTCAGTGTTCGGACGCCCACACAACACGGCAGTCAGTGTTCGGACGCCCACACAACACGGCAGTCAGTGTTCGGACGCCCACACAACACGGTAGTCAGTGTCCGGACGACAGTCAGTGTCCGGACGCCCACACAGCACGACAGTCAGTGTCCGGACGCCCACACATCATGGCAGTCAGTGTTCGGACGCCCACAAGCGGCCACGACTCAAATATAACACAAAACACCGATTTTTCATCGTATAAAAATAATTACTCTAGATTACAACTTATCAAGGAGATTCTACATTTGCCGTTTTAAATTCTTCTAGTTTTAGCCTACTAGTTCTAGGTATGATGCCGTAACAATATATATATTGCTAGTCTTATTGCTTGAAAGGATCAATGTTATTACAACTAAGATTCGTTTGGAACAGCACTGACTCCACTGAATTGATTGAGAGAATGTTAGTGGCGATTAAAACATATATCCGTCAATCCGTTTGCCAATCCAAAGCAAGGGTGGCTGATTCTGCACGCCTTAGGCTCCAAAACTCTTATTGCCCAATAGGCACCAGAGCTTATCTCACCCGTGTATTAAGATCCAAACGAATACCTTTTGTAGTGGCATTAATCGCGGTTATCTGATTTAGTTCAAACTGTATCATTATAATAATATGAAATACTGCTGCTTTTACAAAGTAATTTATAACTACTTGATACAACTAAGAGTTCTGTTATAAGAGACGATCTTTTAGAATTCATCTTTGTAAAGTAATGTTTGGAGATATTAGACATCCAAGTGAGAGTGAGAATGTGTGTGGCCTTCCTCAGCACAGTGCACCAGGCGGCCCAACGTCTGTCTGTCAGGCACTGACGGAAGTCTGCCGTCAAAAAAAAAAAAACAGAAGGCAACATTTAATAAAACAGATTGCCACATGCACTTATTAGCGTCAATGACATGTCACACGCCCAGAGTGTTACAGAAACTTGGCAGTGTCAAGATTCTTGACAACCTAAGCTCCACACTGGATAGCCCAGAAGGGTCACACATGGCAAAGGGAGCTCTGTAACGCCCCCTCACCACTGTCAATGACCCTGTCTCGGTAGTGCACAGTGTGACACAGCCCTCAGTTGAAGAGTATGACATGACACTGTCTTTTGATAATGCAACTTGCTCTACAATGGCATTTACGGCCTCGCAACAGGCGCTAAACCCGAGCCCAATCCAACCTACACAGAGGTGTATAGTATAGGTCGCTCGGTACCAAGAAGGGGACCCTACAACTGTTCATCTTGAACTGCTTCCCCTCATTATCACAAATATTATCCTTAATATTAATCATCAATAATGTTGCTGGTAGCATTAGTAGTGTGGTGGGTATTGACATTTAACAATAAGACGAGTGTAATCATTATTTTTATCATCATAACTTATTAGGCACTTTTTTTTTGCGTTTATCGTTTGAGAAAGTTAAGACAAAAGGATCGTTTTTTGATCTTTCAACACGTCGTATGTCTTTCTAAGATAGCATTCAAGATGAACGAGCGTAGTGTCTTGGCTATTACCTTATTTGTACCATTAAAACGTATCAGCGGCGACACGGGAGGGTTCGTGGCACCCCCTTGAACGCCTGAACAACAAGAACACAAGCTATAACAACTACCAACGAAAGACCTGACTATTGAGCTCTTTGTGTTACGGAGGCTGCCGGCGTACCTGTGCTAGGGGAAGGACCATCTGTGTTTCTCATCGTTAAACATGTTAAATTCCTGGTAAAGATCATCGCTAGACCTAGATAAAACAGACTATGCTTAACAATTGCTGTTAAAAAGAAAAAAATTCAAGATTAAAATCAGATATTTTTGTGAGCATCATATTTGATCCTTTGCCATTACAGGTCTCGAAACCATTTGAATGAGCCTTTCATACATTTGATCCGTGAATTAATTGGTTACTAAAGCCAATTCTACTTAGTTCTAAAAAAAATCAACATTTTCTGCGTTAACAAAGAGCCCACATCGTAAGGCGGTCTTAGAGGATCTCTTGTAAACAATCGTACCGAATCGTATAATTCACTTCACAAAAGATAATGGCATCACATGCAGCTAATGAAAGAAGCTTGGAATAAAAAGATTAACTTGTGATTAGATTTTGTTCCTAGTCATGCAGCCGAACCCAACCCTGGTGGAGACTTCGGCCAAGTCTACCACACTCAGAAGCCGGCGTTGCTGGCCAGCCTGACAACGCTCCCTGCTGGTGCGTGTAGAAATGGCGCCATTTTGCTAGACTTGTTGAACTTCTGCCATCAACCTTTTAAGCAAGTATACTGTCACTCCTGGTGTGAAGAACGCAAAAACCCGTTAATACCAGCTGGACAGATTTCAGAAATCGTCCTTGGCAGCCGGTTGGGTCTCTGAGATCATGTTCACTGGACACAGGGGATTCGCCGTTGTGATGACTAGACTTATCGTACTAAATGATGCCACATGAAAATCACAGAGGATCACAATATTGGATTAAAGTATAAATGTACAGGAGCAAAATAAAGCACTTTGTTTTTTTTTTCGCTGTTGAATGCTAGTGCACCGTGTAACTCTATGTGGAAGAACAGCTATTCTATCCCTCAGGTAACCAGACCTTATTGCCAAGTCTTAATTCAGGTCACAGTTCCACACGTGGGCCACTGGGTATGGCCAGTTACTGGTCCACAGTTCCTAGACTCGTGGCCACACCCTGGTCCACCATGGGTACAAGTCGTGGCCACTTAGGTCCACAGTAGGTACAGTTGGCGGGGCATACACACAAGTCCATAGCTGTGCGTCGTGGCCAGGTTCATGGCCCTGGAGAGACGCAGATCTCGCCGCATGCGCCGTCCCGGTAGCACGCCGACTCGTAGTGCTTGTTGAGGTACGACTTGAGAGCGAAGGACTTGTTGCAGCGTTTACACCTGAAGTTCTTGAGCTGTGAGTGCGTCTGCATGTGCGCGCGCAGGTTGGATCGGTCAGCGAAGGACTTGCCGCAGTGGGCGCATCCGAAGGGCTTCTCTCCGGTGTGGGAGCGCATGTGGCCTTGCAGCAGCCAGGGGCGGGAGAAGGCCTTGCCGCAGACGCCGCACCTGTGCGTCAAGTTATGCGTCAGCACGTGCATGGCCAGTGCCGGCATACTGACGTACGCCTTCCCGCACACGTGGCAACGTCGCGCGTTGCCGGAGTCCAGGTCGCGATGCGTCTGTTTGTGTCGCGACAAGTTGGACGACGTCGCGTAGTGTTTCCCGCATTCCGAACACGTGTACCGCGGCTTGTGGCGCCCTAACCGCACGCCTTCACTCCTCCCAATCCGAATTCTGGAGCGCCCATCGTCCAGCCCGAGGGAGCAGGCAGGAGCCACATTCTCTGCGTCGCTGCTGCCTGCCGGGGAAGGCGTCGGTGTGGTAATGAGGCTTGCCTCACTGTCCTCATACAGAGGCTCGCTACCGTCGCACACCGTAGTCTCCGAGTAGCTAGTAGAGGGCGCCTCTAGAGAGTCGCAGGAGGAAGCTGGGGTAGGAGGCTGGTAGGTGTAAGCGGGGGCGGAACGAGCCAGTTCGAGTAAGTCGTGCGCGGCTTCGGTTTCCTCTACAGGCCGCAGGTGCAGCGGAGTGAAGGTGTGACTCGATTGGTAGCTAGTTTGTTGATTTGATTGGTGGCTGCTCTGCTGACACGACGGTGGACTGGCCGGGAGGCAGGGTTGCTGGCTAGTTGATAGACACGTCTGTTGACTGGTTGCAAGACACGCCTGTTGTTGAGCCGTCCGGAGGCATGGTGACTGCGTGGACTGTTGGCGAGTGGCAGAGAGGTAGGCCTGGCTGGAGGGGAGGCAGGGCTGGTGGAAGGTAGTGGTGGTGGACTGGACGTAGGCGTGGTCTGGCGTGGTGGGGTAGTACTGGAAGGTGCAGGTGAAGCAAGGGTCCGCCGCTCGCAGCTCGTGGTACACACCTGCCGGCAAAAAAAGAAAAACATTAATTAGCAAAGGTTTCAGGTATAGTTAACTTAACTAAACAACAACAGCCTTAAGGATCACAGGCTGGCACGCGTAAGATATTCAACTCTTCTGCCAGGGCGACCTCCTCTCTTATGCAGGAACTTCTTGCTCAAAGGTAAATTTGCTGGGTGATTGAAGTCGGAATATTTTGCAACTAAACTGCGTTCCAAGAGAGAATATTAACCAGCACTAAATTAATTTAATATGAAATAAATGTTAAAAAAAAATATTTTTACCTTAAAGCAATAGCATTAATGATTTAATAAACAAGATATATAAACTAATATATATATATATATATATATATATATATATATATATATATATATATATATATATATATATATATATATATATTTTAATATAGAAGGGGTACCACCTCTGGTGCAAGTGTAGGGACCCATAGCCTCGGAGAAGAAAATAAAGAGTACTCGGAGAAGACCTTGTGGTTCCTCTCTGAACACTTTGATATTTTCTTCTCCTACCACCCCTATTCTTTTGGTATGTGTGTATATTTATCTAATTTTATTTGAAAATGTCATTACACAAAAAAAGTTACAATATTGATTACATGCAGGGTACAAGGCTGCTTGTCACAAGTTGAATAGCTCCTCCAGCTCCTCAGATGGTGGGCAGGAACCATGGATGCAGTGAGCATTTCCTCTCTGGATTGCCACACTAAGGCGCTGAAAAAGAAAACTGGCAGCCCTAGGGTCTCTAGTTGTTTCGATTAGCTTAGATCCAACTCCTTCAAAAAGCTAGCAGCACTTTTACCCCAGGCACCAAGTGTCTCTGAGGCAATGGGGACAAAATTGTAGTGGTGCTCAAGGTCTCTGTATTTACGTGACTTGGCCGCTTCCCGGTTATTGGCAGCTCCTCCTGCTTGAGTAGCACTGAAGTCAACATAGGTATTGGCTAAAGTTGAAACGCAAGTGTAGTCCCACACCAACTGTCTACCATTCTTCCAGGGGTTCACCGTGATTCCGTCTGGGCGACCGACAAGCTCATCAGAGTTGCGGGACATTAGGTAACGGGGCTCTCTCTCTGCTGGACAACCGGCTGTGGTAAGGCTTCTCTTAATAATGTCATTGACCTCGACGTGTCTTGCATGCCATCCTCCTGTCCTTTGGCAGAGAAGGCCATGCTGTCCGTACCTGTCGGCCTCTGCCTCGCCGCAAATACAACTGTATTCGGTGTAGATTGGGGCAGCGAGACGGAGAGCCACGGCAATTCGGAGAGCCTGCGGTGCGAGACGGGTGCCGGTTGCTGACATTGGGGTTGCTAATAGGAAATCACCTGCATAGGGAGCTGCTACAGCTCTAAGTCGGGCAGTGTCATGTGGTGTTGTCGCAGCTTCCAGCAAAGTCGCAGCTTCTTGGTCGGCAATGGGGCGGCAATCTTGGTCGGTAATCTAATATATATATATATATATATATATATATATATATATATATATATATATATATATATATATATATATATATATATATTATCAGAATTGATCCCTGAGGATTCGAATCTGGTCAACCAGGGGCCTTTATGTCCCATGGCGTGTTCAGTACTATAACCACTCAGCCTCAGACTGTACAACAGTTATGGAAAGTCGTCTGACTCTTAACCCCAATACCCGACAGCTCTCGTGGCATGTTTTGGGCACAGACATTTCATCAAATCACTCCAGCATGCTGGGGGCCGCATCAGTAATATTTGTGTGTCAAGCTTGAATGGTCCCCAAGCCAACATGCATATTATATTACTTTATTTTTTGCTCAAGGGGTTTACCTGTTTGGCCAACGTAGAATTTATTACAATTTTTACATGGAAAAATTGTAATATACACATCTATAGCCACTACCATGGGGAGGGGGGTTTTAATGAGTGGTATTTTTATGATATCAAGATTCGTAAATGATATACATTGATACGAAATTCTTTTAGTAATTTAACTATTCCACAGCAGCACAATGACAATTTGGGTGAGGATACAGCCCCAAGAATTTCTGATTTATTGATATATAATTTTTATTTATATATATTTTTTATTTATTTTTTTAATGGTCATTCAGTGTATAATGTGGCATGAATGTAGCGTCCAGGAATTCAAGTTTAATGCTTCTCATTCCTTAAGAGCGAAGCTCTGCTGTAATCTTTATTCTCGCCTGCTGTGTTCATTCATCGTTTTTTTTTTTTTTTGCTTGCTGTGTTCATTCATCTTTTTTTTTTTTGCTTACTGTGGTCATTCATCTTTTTTTTTTTGCTTGCTGTGTTCATTCATCTCGCCTGCTGTGTTTATTCATCTCGCCTGCTGGTTCATTCATCTCGTCTGCTGTTCATTCATCTCGCCTGCTGTGTTCATCATTTCGCCAGCTGTGTTCATTCATCTCGCCAGCTGTGTTCATTCATCTCGCCTGCTGTGTTCATTCATCTCGTCTGCTGTGTTCATTCATCTCGCCTGCTGTGTTCATTCATCTCGTCTGCTGTGTTCATTCATCTCGCCTGCTGTGTTCATTCATCTCGTCTGCTGTGTCATTCATCTCGCTGCTGTGTTCATTCATCTCGCCAGCTGTGTTCATTCATCTCGCCAGCTGTGTTCATTCATCTCGTCTGCTGTGTTCATTCATCTCGCCTGCTGTGTTCATTCATCTCGTCTGCTGTGTTCATTCATTTCGCCAGCTGTGTTCATTCATTTCGCCAGCTGTGTTCATTCATCTCGTCTGCTGTGTTCATTCATCTCGCCAGCTGTGTTCATTCATCTCGCCTGCTGTGTTCATTATCTCGCTTGCTGTGTTCACTATCACGCTGCTGTGTTCACTATCACGCTTGCTGTATTTACTCAATTCGTCTGCTGTATATGCTAAAACAGATCTTTTTAAACCACCCTTCATTCTCTTCCTTTCTATTCTTAGCCATACTTCACAGATGTTACCCCTTCTGCCCTTCCATTTTCTATTATGGTTTCCATCCTCTCTTTCCTCCCGTGGCCGGAGCACAGCTAGCAACGTCACCCCTTGATTTCTTCCATTTTCTTTACGGCATCAAATGCTCCAATAGGAGAGTTACCCCTATTCAGTCCTCGCTCTCCCTTCATGTCGTAAAGGTCGTCTACCGCTGTAGGGTTATTAAAGTCGTTATAGTAGCTTTCTGTTGTACAAACTAATAAGTATAAATATAGCCCTGAGCACAGACGTGGATTAAAATATATATTAGCGTGGAATTTAATTTTCGTGTTGGGATTAAGGCCTATCAATCAACTAATTTTTTAGCCTAGCTCATCCAAGCTTCGGGCTACTGCAAAGACGCAGTCATCAATTTTAACATACTGTGTATTTAAAAATCAATATTTTAAAAATCACCCCTTTCCTCCTATCCAAGATGCATATTACTGGGACAGCCCCATTGTAGACAAAGATGCCACAGCTTTGCTGGAGGCAGCAACAACCCCCAGTGATCGTGCACGCCTCACAGCTGTGCAGGCTCCCCATGCTAGGGACTTCCTTTTGGCAGTCCCTATGTCTGCGACAGGCACACGTCTTGATCCGCAGGAGCTCCGTATTGCAGTCGCTCTCCGTCTTGCTGCCCCTATCTACACTGTTCATAGGTGTACTTGCGTGAGGTATTTGAAGCTCAAACGCTCATAAACTGTTTAATAAACACTATCTAGGCTGCCATGATCGAAGAAAGATATATAGGTTTCGTAAGTGAACACCCGGGGGCCGACCAAGGTGTATCACACTAGGTATATATTAGTATATAGGTTTGTGGAAAAACCACAAAGAATTGGAGAAGAGAGATGAACGTTTCGGCTTGTTAAGGCCGTTGTCAACATCAGACTGATATAGACTGATAGTATATAGGTTTATATACTAGCTATATGCATCACACATTTATGGGTGTAACACCATAAATGTGTTTTTGCATATTTATTTCACATAAAACGAGAGTTCAATCACACAGGATATGTGAGGTGCCAGATTGTCTGCCTTTAGCAATTAAGAAGTCACACCGCGAGATTTAATGGTCGGAGACTGAGTAGGGGAGGGAGCCGGTGGCTGAGTGGACAGAACACTGGACGCATGATCCTGTGGTCCTGGGTTCGATCCGGGCGCCGGCGAGAAACAATGGGCAGAGTTTCTTTCACCCTGATGCTCCTGTTACCTAGCAGTAAATGGGTACCTGGGAGTTAGTCAGCTGTCACGGGCTGCTTCCTGGGGGTGGAGACCTGGTCGAGGACCGGGCCGCGGGGACACAAAGCCCCAAAATCATCTGAAGATAGTGGTCAGGTCGTTTGAAGTGGCTTTCTTTCTGCTAAGCTGATAATTGCAGATGGTTAGTGGTGTCTATCTATCAAACAAGCTGCTGTTTAGGCATGGTAGATAGACAGCCTTAGGCTGTCTCCTTAGTAGGCGGAGTTTAGCTCCTGGTTCCCCCCATACCCATGGAACTGGGCATTGGGAAGATTGAGCAGGACAGCGAGANGTACAAAACCCAATCAAATCTTCCCATAGTAGAAAAACAGCATGTCAGGATTTGGGAATAATGATGTCGACGATCTAACGTTTAGGGAGCATAACCAAGCAATATCGCATCAGCCAGAAAAATGATCGGATGGATTACGAGAACTTCAAATCCAGGGATCCCATCACAATGGTTGTACTCTTCAAGTCACTTGTGTTGTCCCGTCTCGAATACTGCTCAGTACTCACTTCCCCCTTCAGAGCAGGAGAGATTGCTGAAATAGAGGGAATACAGAGAAATAACGGCCGCATAGACGAGAAAAAACACCTAAAATATTGGGATCGTCTCAAAGCTCTCAAATGTACTCTCTAGAAAGGAGACGAGAGAGATACCAATAATATACACGTGGAAAATACTGGAGGGCCAGGTCCCAAATCTACACAGTAAAATAACAACGTACTGGAGTGAACGATATGGAAGAAAATGCAAGATTGATCAGTGAAGAGCAGAGGTGCCATAGGCACAATCAGAGAACACTGTATAAACATCAGAGGTCCGCGGTTGTTCAACGTCCTCCCAGCGACTATAAGAAATATTGCCGGAACAACCGTGGACATCTTCAAGAGGAAAACTGGACTGTTTCCTAAGAGAAGTCCCGGATCAGCCGGGCTGTGGTGGGTATGTGGCTCTGCGGGCCGCTCCAAGCAACAGCCTGGTGGATCAAACTCTCACAAGTCGAGCCTGGCCTCGGGCCGGGCTTGGGGAGTAGAAGAACTCCCAGAACCCCATCAACCAGGTATCAACCAGGTACTCAAAGCTCAATACACTATGATCACTCATTCCCAAGGGGCTTCCAACTTAACGTGTGTGTGTGTGTGTGTGTAAAAAAAAGTAGTTAGAACAGTTGATTGATTGACAGTTGAGAGGCGGGCCGAAAGAACAGAGCTCAACCCCCGCAAGCAAACTATGTGAATACAACTAGGTGAATACAACTAGGTGAATACAGCCTCCTCGCTTGTCATGGGTGAAAATGGGTTAATCACCGGGATTTATCAATAAATTCACACAAACCTGTGTGTTTATTGCTCTGCACATTGCAAATGGATATAATTTACGCGCCACCTGTATCCATTCGTTATAACCTGTCGAACCCCCCCCCCCTGGACACATGCTATATGGCCAATGGTCGGCGGAATGTGTCCACTGGACGTCGGCGTGATGTGTCCACTGGACGTCGGCGGGATGTGTCCAGTACTCCAATCCCCCGACCGTCCACAAGTGGTTGGGCACATTCCTTTCCCCCGTCCCATCCCAAAGCCTTATCTTGACCCCTTCCCAGTGCTATATAGTCGTAATGGCTTGGCGCATTCCCCCCTGATAAAACCCTCCTCGGCCTCCCTCCCTGTCAAATGTCAGGAAAAAGTCTTGAGCAAGCTAGAAAAAGCATTCAGATGTTTCGTATAACCAACGTACGTAACACCAATGTTTGAGTATGCAGCACCGGAATGGAATCCTCACCTGAAATAGAATCAATACAATATTGATAAAAAATACGTGACTGGAACTGGCATGTGTGTGTGTGTGTGTGTGTGTGTGTGTGTGTGTGTGTGTACTTACCTATCTGTACTTACCTATCTGTGCTTGCAGGATCGAGCATTGACTCTTGGATCCCGCCTTTCCAGCTATCGGTTGTTTACAGCAATGACTCCTGTCCCATTTCCCTATCATACCTAGTCTTAAAAGTATGAATAGTATTTGCTTCCACAACCTGTTCCCCAAGTGCATTCCATTTTTCCACTACTCTCACGCTAAAAGAAAACTTCCTAACATCTCTGTGACTCATCTGAGTTTCCAGTTTCCACCCATGTCCCCTCGTTCTGTTATTATTACGTGTGAACATTTCATCTATTTCCACTTTGTCAATTCCCCTGAGTATTTTATATGTCCCTATCATATCTCCTCTCTCCCTTCTTTTCTCTAGTGTCGTAAGGTTCAGTTCCTTCAGTCGCTCTTCATATCCCTTCCCTCGTAACTCTGGGACAAGCCTCGTCGCAAACCTCTGAACCTTCTCCAGTTTCCTTATGTGTTTCTTCAGGTGGGGGCTCCATGATGGCGCGGCATACTCTAAGACGGGTCTCACGTATGCAGTGTAAAGCGCCCTAAAAGCCTCCTCATTTAGGTTTCTGAATGAAGTTCTAATTTTCGCCAGTGTAGAGTACGCTGCTGTCGTTATCCTATTTATATGTGCCTCAGGAGTTAGATTAGGTGTCACATCCACTCCCAGATCTCTTTCTCGAATCGTTACAGGTAGGCTGTTCCCCTTCATTGTGTACTGTCCCTTTGGTCTCCTATCACCTGATCCCATTTCCATAACTTTACATTTACTGGTGTTAAACTCCAGTAGCCATTTCCCTGACCATCTCTGCAACCTGTTTAAGTCCTCTGGAGGATCCTACAATCCTCGTCTGTCACAACTCTTCTCATTAATTTTGCGTCATCCGCAAACATTGACATGTATGACTCCACTCCTGTAAACATGTCATTTACGTAAATTAGAAAGAGGATTGGTCCCAGCACCGATCCTTGAGGTACTCCACTTGTTACTGTTCTCCAGTCCGACTTCTCGCCCCTTACCATTACCCTCTGGCTCCTTCCTGTTAGGTAGTTCTTCACCCATTCTAGGGCCTTTCCGCTTACTCCTGCCTGCCTCTCAAGTTTGTATAGCAGTCTCATGTGCGGTACTGTATCAAAGGCCTTTTGGCAGTCAAGAAATATGCAGTCTGCCCAGCCTTCTCTGTCCTGCCTTATCCTTGTTACTTTATCATAGAATTCTAAAAGGTTTGTTAGGCATGATTTCCCTGTCCAGAAACCATGTTGGTGCTTGTTTACAAACCCAATGCTCTCCAGGTGCTCAACAAGTCTTAGCCTAATTATTCTTTCAAGTATTTTGCAGGGGATGCTTGTCAATGATACGGGTCTGTAGTTAAGTGCCTCCTCCCTGTCACCTTTCTTGAAAATCGGTACGACATTTGCCTCCTTCCAGCAACTGGGCAATTCTCCCGACATAAGTGACTCATTAAAGATCATTGCCAGAGGCACACTGAGAGCCTGCGCTGCCTCTTTAAGTATCCACGGTGATACTTTGTCTGGTCCAACAGCTTTGTTTGCATCCAGTGTTGTCAACTGTTTCATTACCTCCTCTGCTGTCACCTCTATGTCTGATAGTCTGTCATTTAGGGTAATCGCTTCTAACAATGGGAGCTGCTCAGGCTCGGTTGTGAACACTCCATGGAAATTTGCATTCAGTACCTCGCAGATTTCCTTGTCGCTTTCTGTATATGCCCCTTCTGTTTTCCTCAGTCTTGTCACTTGGTCATTTACCGACATCTTCCTTCTTATATGGCTATGTAGTAATTTAGGTTGCTTTTTCGCTTTGACTGCAATATCATTCTCATAATTTCTTTCCGACATTCGTCTTATGTTAATGTAATCATTCCTAGCTCTGTTACATCTAATCCTGTTGTCCTCTGTCCTTTGTCTACTACTGCCTTTGTGTTATCTACTCTGTCCTTTGAGGTGTGTGTGTGTGTGTGTGTGTGTGTGTGTGTGTGTGTGTCACGATCGCCAGGACTCCTAAACGCCCCTATTATACACGTGGCCGGTCGCTTGCTTTCTCACTGATTCTGAAAATTTCACTCGAACTCGAGACCCCTTCCAACACAGACGAACCCCGCCCCTCTCTAATCAGCCCGAGGGACCTTATCTGGTACATCTCTCTCTCTCTCTCTCTCTCTCTCTTCTCTCTCTCTCTCTCTCCTCTCTCTCTCTCTCTCTCTCTCTCCAACACTCGGTCAGTGATTGCAACTCTCTTAAGCACTCAAGACAACAATTTCAACACTCCTAAACACTGTCAACAATTGCAACACCCTTCAACACTCATTCTCCCACTTAGACAACACAAGAGGACGTCCGTCACTGACGCAAAGATCACTGCCAAAATCCCACAATATCACCGCCATCAACAGGCCTCAACAAACATCAACAACAGAATGTCAACACAACATCCTTAGGCACTCAGCTGACGCCATAAACAGTAAAAAAAAGTGTATAAGGAAGTGTACCTCCAGCATTATTTACTGACGAGTGAAGTTGCTCTTGCGGGGTTTATCTTGATCTGGGAACTAGTCAATCAGTCCTGTGAATAATGGTCATTAATCAGGTTAATATATAGGTTGTTTGTGTATTCTTGGGGTCAAGAGTCGACAACAGCAAACAGGGAAGCTCAGAAGAGGGATACGAACGGGTCACGGTGTAAACAACACGGAAAGTGAACATTGAAGAAAGATAAAATGTTTGCATTTTTACAAGAATATGTAAATGAATTTTTTGCTAAAGCGAAATTGGGCTTTGCTTCCTTGCTAAAGATAATGGAATTTAAAGTTACATTTAAGTTACTGGGACTTAGGGGTTTTGAAGAGGCTCATCAAGCCATAAAGTCAGAGAGAGAGAAGGTTATGCGAGAACAAGAGAGATTATGATATAAAATAAGAAGTAAAACAATGATAGGACACAAGGACAATGAGACAAATATTAACTTACTATTTAAAAAAAAGTTCATCGTAATAAACTTTACATACTTTATGTCCGATTCTCTTAAATAGCAAAAATGTAAACTATTTTCTTTATTTAGAACTTAAATATCTCTCTCTCTCTCTCTCTCTCTCTCTCTCTCTCTCACTCTCACTCTCTCTCTCTCTCTCTCTCTCTTTCACTCTCTC
>WNGS01089252.1:56471-69122 GCA_020271785.1 Procambarus virginalis
GTGACGGAATCAGGGGGCCAGATTCACGAAGCTTTAACCCGACTCCGTCCACTACTGTCACTATTAGGGCCAATCAACCTTAATGACCCTCCAGGGTCATTAAGGTCATTCAGGTCACTTCGGTGATTGGCCTGAACTCCAACACCTTAAAACCACACAAAATAAACCCACAGAAATAAAACAGTTTAGTCAACAAGTTAGTTTGAGAGCCGGTCGGCCGAGCGGACAGCACGCTGGACTTGTGATCCTGAGGTCCTGGGTTCGATCCCAGGCGCCGGCGAGAAACAATGGGCAGAGTTTCTTTCACCCTATGCCCCTGTTACCTAGCAGTAAAATAGGTACCTGGATGTTAGTCAGCTGTCACGGGCTGCTTCCTGGGGGTGGAGGCCTGGTCGAGGACCGGGCCGTGGGGACACTAAAGCCCCGAAATCATCTCAAGATAACCTCAAGATAACAATCAAAGTGATGGGCTCCGTAGCGGAAGAGGCTGCGTGTATCTCCAGTGATAAAGCTGGTTATATAAGTGAAACCTTATATAAAAACTTGGCTTTATATAAGGTTTATATAGAAAAATAATTTGAAGGTATATACAATATTTATGAACGTGAAGGACACATTGTATATGGTAAGGTCATTAGCAGGATAAATCACCAAGCCATTACGACTATATAGCACTTGGAAGGGGCCAGGATAAGGATTTAGGATGGGACGGGGGGAAAGGAATGGTGGCCAACCACTTGTGAACAATCGGGGATTGAACGCCGACCTGCATGATGCGAGACCGTCGCTCTACCGTCCAGTCATATTGGGATACACCTACCTATACCTACCACACTATAAGGGTAGTGTGACAGCCTGAAAAAAAAAGAGGAAACCTGCACCAACCATTTCTATCCCGCCGGGGATCGAACCCGGGACCCTCGGTTGTGGGTCGAGGACGTAGACCACTATACACAAGATGTTCTGATAAAAAAAATAAAATGGTGCTTACATTCGCTACAATCAAATTATTGGAGAGATAAGATACAATGTAATTAACTTAGTATGAGTATTAAGAATGATCGTGAAACCATTAATACGCTCAGTGTTTCTTGCGTCAGTATATGCCACAATACACAGTATTTCTAACTTTTGCGTCAGTATACTTCACAATACACAGTATTTCTAACACTTGCGTCAGTATACTTCACAATATACAGTATTTCTAACACTTGCGTCAGTATACTTCACAATACACAGTATTTCTAACACTTGCGTCAGTATACTTCACAATACACAGTATTTCTAACACTTGCGTCAGTATACTTCACAATACACAGTATATCTGCCTCTGGTAGCATACACATCAGCGTGTATTTTCAGTACCTGAAGCCACGTTTGTGAAGCAGCTCAACAAGAATCGTAAAGATGTTCTCACTAAACTACCCAGTTCCCCCCCCCCCCCTCGTGTCCTCTCTCTAACCACTAGTAGGCCAATTACAGCATTTTTGTTATGTATTGTAAGCATAAAGATAAGCATAACAATCAGGGGGGGGGGGGGAAGCGCCAAGCCATTACGACTATATAGCACTGGGAAGGGTCAGGATAAGGATTTGGGATGGCCGGCGGGAAAGGAATGGTGGCCAACCACTTGTGGACGGTCGGGGGATTGAACGCCGACCTGCATGGAGATAAAACTCAAGTGCCGGGGAGTCGAGTCCAACTCAACGGCAATAATATCTTGATATCTACTATCATATCTGATATCGGATATATCTGATATCCAAATTTTGAGGCTGGTGGTTCATGAATTCGTAACAGAATGAGCTTTGAAAACTTCACAACCCAGAGTTAGTATACTATGTAACTACCTCGTTGTGCTTCGGTGCTCTTCAACTGTCCAATGAACGTAAAGAAAACCAAGATTGAGAAAAGATGTAGAGGTTTCGCAAGTAACCGCGTAAAATTTTTGTTGTTAGGATCTCCGGCTGTGTATGGGACGCTCTTACGACCTGGGAGAGTTCCTCTACCTTGTAGAGGTACGAGGGCGCCACCCTGGCTCTTGATAGCCTCCTCTCTTGTAGTGACGCTGCTTGGCTCCACAGGTTGTATTGCTCTGGGGTGCCCTTGGCTATCCCTTCAGCTCTATTATAATACTCCTCCTGCTATCCCACCCCTCCTCCTCTCTTAGTCTCTATCCGCTCTACTCTACACACTGTCTGTAAACACCCAAGGCACTCCGCGCCTCTTTCACAATGTTCTCTATTTCCTCTCTCTTTCATACAGCTGTTTAGGGAGTAAATATTGTGGTTGTAACCTCCTCTCTCTCTCTCTCTCTCTCTCTCTCGCTCTCTCTCTCTCTCTCTCTCTCTCTGTCCTCCTCTCTCTCTCTCTCTCTCTTCCCCCCTTTTTCTCGCCTTGCCTTACCCATCGCTCCTTCCTGCCTTCATCATCCGGGGCCTGGCATGGGTGCCATGATCAGGGTTACCTCAGGGTTGGGGAGAGAGGGGGGGGGGGCATTTCTGATTCCCCCTCCCTGAGTTTAGAGCCCAATTTAAAACCCTCTATTTTTTAGCCCTACGGTATGTAATACACTCATTTTTTTATTTTGGCTTTGCCCCTAACCTGTGCTCTCCTCTCTCCTCTCTCTCTCTCCTCTCTCTCTCTCTTTCCCTCTCTCTCTTTCCCCCCCCCCCTCTCTCTCTCTCCTCTCTCTCTCGTCTCTCTCTCTCTCTCTCTCTCTCTCTCCACTTGTGTACATTCAGCAGAGAAAAAACGAGAAATACAATCGTATTCTCTGGAAAAAAATTATGCTGAAATTTTGTGTATATCAGCAAAACAATTAATGCTGATAGACACAAAATTCAAAATCCATAAAAGACTCCACACAAAGAACCAGAGAAATGATCAGAAACCAAAACCGCTGAGTTAACGAATTTGGAAAGAAATTAAGACAAGTTCGAGTCAGCTACAAGTAAACAGAGTAGTTTTATCTTTATCTTCCAAACTTATACACTATTTACTGCCTCGACCATACCCTCCCCCCTTTTTTAAAACAATGTTGATAACACAAATTCTGTAAACCTGCAAATTTATTATTCATTTCTTTATCTGCTCCTTACACCTCTGTAACGCATCGGAAAATGAAAATAAATGATGCTTGATTGATTGATGAAGATTAAGCCACCCAAAAGGTGGCACGGGCATGAATAGCCCGTAAGTGGTGGCCCTTTTGAGCCATTACCAGTATCAAGAGCTGATATAGGAGGTCTGTGGAGGTGCGGCTGCACCCTGCGTGATGGGAGATGTCTCCCTTGTTAAGGTGAAAATAAATGAAGAATGCGGTCATTCATAGGTTGAGGGAGGTAGAGAGTTGGGAGGGAGGTGTGAGGGACGTGTGAGGAAGGGTGGTTTGGGGAAAGGGAAAGTTTAAGAATGAGAGAGAAAGGGATGAGATCAAGGAGGAAAGTAGAAGAGTTAGAAAGTTAGTTAGAAAAGGTTGCAGGTAGATAGTAGAAGGTTAGAAAGGATTGTTGCCACCATCCAGTCAAGTTAGTTATTTATATAAGACAAGGAATGGAACGTGTCAGTACAACAATATTATCTGATGTTATCATATATCAACTGTAAACATATTCTCGTATATTACCCAGAATCTTTAAGTCAAAATCTCAAGTCAGTAAACTTGAGAGTGTTCTCCACTCAAACTTGCAAAATATCCTAGAAAATCCAAGATCTCGGGATCACAATTAAAGGCAATTAAAAAAGTAAGGTAATTATATATTTCCTATTAAATCTTCATTCACATGGATATCATAATTCAACCATATCATTTGACGTTAAATGTCAACAATAATACTCAATTTGAGTCACCACACAAGAGATCTTCATCTTATAGCTTCGTAATTACAATTGTTACTTAACCTATTATAGGTATAGGTTAAGTAATAATTGTAATTACGAAGCAATAAGATGCTTATCTTAACATACTAACAAGGTTAGGTAAGGTCGGTGTTTTCTATGAAGCTTTTCAAGGTAAACTATTATGTTTAGTATATCACCTATGCACGTATTTAATAAGTCAATATTGACTATACGAATTTGCGAGGACGGGTTGCAAGAGATTGAGAGCACTGCGGCTGACTGTTCCTGAAAATCACACAACACCGTAGTTGAAATCACAATATACGTCGCCTTACAAGTTCACTCACCAATTTCTCTGAGACTAAGTTTGATAGAGAGGATGGAAGGGGTGGGGAGCTATGGTTGACAGACAGACAGTCCCCCACCCAGCCTGTCTGGGTGGGGGACTGTCTCGCTGTCTCTCTCAGTCACCTCTCTCGCTGTCCTGCTCAATCTTCCAAATGCCCAGTTCCATGGGTATGGGGGGAACCAGGAGCTAAACTCCGCCTACTAAGGAGACAGCCTAAGGCTGTCTATCTACCATGCCTAAACAGCAGCTTGTTTGATAGATAGACACCACTAACCATCTGCAATTATCAGCTTAGCAGAAAGAAAGGTCACTTCAAACGACCTGACCACTATCTTCAGATGATTTTGGGGCTTGTGTGTCCCCGCGGCCCGGTCCTCGACCAGGTCTCCACCCCCAGGAAGCAGCCCGTGACAGCTGACTAACTCCCAGGTACCCATTTACTGCTAGGTAACAGGAGCATCAGGGTGAAAGAAACTCTGCCCATTGTTTCTCGCCGGCGCCCGGGATCGAACCCAGGACCACAGGATCATGCGTCCAGTGTTCTGTCCACTCAGCCACCGGCTCCCTCCCCTACTCAGTCTCCGACCATTAAATCTCGCGGTGTGACTTCTTAATTGCTAAAGGCAGACAATCTGGCACCTCACATATCCTGTGTGATTGAACTCTCGTTTTATGTGAAATAAATATGCAAAAACACATTTATGGTGTTACACCCATAAATGTGTGATGCATATAGCTAGTATATAAACCTATATACTATCAGTCTATATCAGTCTGATGTTGACAACGGCCTTAACAAGCCGAAACGTTCATCTCTCTTCTCCAATTCTTTGTGGTTTTTCCACAAACCTATATACTAATATATACCTAGTGTGATACACCTTGGTCGGCCCCCGGGGTGTTCACTTACGAAACCTATATATCTTTCTTCGATCATGGCAGCCTAGATAGTGTTTATTAAACAGTTTATGAGCGTTTGAGCTTCAAATACCTCACCGCAAGTACACCTATGAACAGTGTAGATAGGGGCAGCAAGACGGAGAGCGACTGCAATACGGAGCTCCTGCGGATCAAGACGTGTGCCTGTCGCAGACATAGGGACTGCCAAAAGGAAGTCCCTAGCATGGGGAGCCTGCACAGCTGTGAGGCGTGCACGATCACTGGGGGTTGTTGCTGCCTCCAGCAAAGCTGTGGCATCTTTGTCTACAATGGGGCTGTCCCAGTAATATGCATCTTGGATAGGAGGAAAGAGGGTGATTTTTAAAATATTGATTTTTAAATACACAGTATGTTAAAATTGATGACTGCGTCTTTGCAGTAGCCCGAAGCTTGGATGAGCTAGGCTAAAAAATTAGTTGATTGATAGGCCTTAATCCCAACACGAAAATTAAAATCCCACGCTAATATATATTTTAATCCACGTCTGTGCTTAGGGCTATATTTATACTTATTAGTTTGTACAACAGAAAGCTACTATAACGACTTTAATAACCCTACAGCGGTAGACGACCTTTACGACATGAAGGGAGAGCGAGGACTGAATAGGGGTAACTCTCCTATTGGAGCATTTGATGCCGTAAAGAAAATGGAAGAAATCAAGGGGTGACGTTGCTAGCTGTGCTCCGGCCACGGGAGGAAAGAGAGGATGGAAACCATAATAGAAAATGGAAGGGCAGAAGGGGTAACATCTGTGAAGTATGGCTAAGAATAGAAAGGAAGAGAATGAAGGGTGGTTTAAGAAGATCTGTTTTAGCATATACAGCAGACGAATTGAGTAAATACAGCAAGCGTGATAGTGAACACAGCAAGCGTGATAGTGAACACAGCAAGCGTGATAGTGAACACAGCAAGCGTGATAGTGAACACAGCAGGCGTAATGAATGAACACAGCTGGCAAGATGAATGAACACAGCTGGCGAGATGAATGAACACAGCAGGCGAGATGAATGAACACAGCAGACGAGATGAATGAACACAGCTGGCGAGATGAATGAACACAGCTGGCGAAATGAATGAACACAGCAGGCGAGATGAATGAACACAGCAGACGAGATGAATGAACACAGCAGACGAGATGAATGAACACAGCAGGCGAGATGAATGAACACAGCAGACGAGATGAATGAACACAGCAGGCGAGATGAATGAACACAGCAGACGAGATGAATGAACACAGCAGGCGAGATGAATGAACACAGCAAGCAAAAAAAAAAGATGAATGACCACAGTAAGCAAAAAAAAAAAAAAAGATGAATGAACACAGCAGGCGAGAATAAAGATTACAGCAGAGCTTCGCTCTTAAGGAATGAGAAGCATTAAACTTGAATTCCTGGACGCTACATTCATGCCACATTATACACTGAATGACCATTAAAAAATAAATAAAAAATATATATAAAAAATTATATATCAATAAATCAGAAATTCTTGGGGCTGTATCCTCACCCAAATTGTCATTGTGCTGCTGTGGAATAGTTAAATTACTAAAAGAATTTCGTATCAATGTATATCATTTACGAATCTTGATATCATAAAAATACCACTCATTAAAACCCCCCTCCCCATGGTAGTGGCTATAGATGTGTATATTACAATTTTTCCATGTAAAAATTGTAATAAATTCTACGTTGGCCAAACAGGTAAACCCCTTGAGCAAAAAATAAAGTAATATAAATATGCATGTTGGCTTGGGGACCATTCAAGCTTGACACACAAATATTACTGATGCGGCCCCCAGCATGCTGGAGTGATTTGATGAAATGTCTGTGCCCAAAACATGCCACGAGAGCTGTCGGGTATTGGGGTTAAGAGTCAGACGACTTTCCATAACTGTTGTACAGTCTGAGGCTGAGTGGTTATAGTACTGAACACGCCAAGGGACATAAAGGCCCCATGGTTGACCGGGTTCGAATCCTTCAGGGATCAATTCTGATATTTTACATATATATATTAGATTATATATCTTGTTTATTAAATCATTAATGCTATTGCTTTAAGGTAAAAATATTTTTTTTAACATTTATTTCATATTAAATTAATTTAGTGCTGGTTAATATTCTCTTTTGCAACGCAGTTTAGTTGCAAAATATTCCGACTTCAATCACCCAGCAAATTTACCTTTGAGCAAGAAGTTCCTGCATAAGAGAGGAGGTCGCCCTGGCAGAAGAGTTGAATATCTTACGCGTGCCAGCCTGTGATCCTTAAGGCTGTTGTTGTTTAGTTAAGTTAACTATACCTGAAACTTTGCTAATTAATGTTTTTCTTTTTTTGCCGGCAGGTGTGTACCACGAGCTGCGAGCGGCGGACCCTTGCTTCACCTGCACCTTCCAGTACTACCCCACCACGCCAGACCACGCCTACGTCCAGTCCACCACCACTACCTTCCACCAGCCCTGCCTCCCTCCAGCCAGGCCTACCTCTCTGCCACTCGCCAACAGTCCACGCAGTCACCATGCCTCCGGACGGCTCAACAACAGGCGTGTCTTGCAACCGGTCAACAGACGTGTCTATCAACTAGCCAGCAACCCTGCCTCCCGGCCAGTCCACCGTCGTGTCAGCAGAGCAGCCACCAATCAAATCAACAAACTAGCTACCAATCGAGTCACACCTTCACTCCGCTGCACCTGCGGCCTGTAGAGGAAACCGAAGCCGCGCACGACTTACTCGAACTGGCTCGTTCCGCCCCCGCTTACACCTACCAGCCTCCTACCCAGCTTCCTCCTGCGACTCTCTAGAGGCGCCCTCTACTAGCTACTCGGAGACTACGGTGTGCGACGGTAGCGAGCCTCTGTATGAGGACAGTGAGGCAAGCCTCATTACCACACCGACGCCTTCCCCGGCAGGCAGCAGCGACGCAGAGAATGTGGCTCCTGCCTGCTCCCTCGGGCTGGACGATGGGCGCTCCAGAATTCGGATTGGGAGGAGTGAAGGCGTGCGGTTAGGGCGCCACAAGCCGCGGTACACGTGTTCGGAATGCGGGAAACACTACGCGACGTCGTCCAACTTGTCGCGACACAAACAGACGCATCGCGACCTGGACTCCGGCAACGCGCGACGTTGCCACGTGTGCGGGAAGGCGTACGTCAGTATGCCGGCACTGGCCATGCACGTGCTGACGCATAACTTGACGCACAGGTGCGGCGTCTGCGGCAAGCCTTCTCCCGCCCCTGGCTGCTACAAGGCCACATGCGCTCCCACACGGAGAGAAGCCCTTCGGATGCGCCCACTGCGGCAAGTCCTTCGCTGACCGATCCAACCTGCGCGCGCACATGCAGACGCACTCACAGCTCAAGAACTTCAGGTGTAAACGCTGCAACAAGTCCTTCGCTCTCAAGTCGTACCTCAACAAGCACTACGAGTCGGCGTGCTACCGGGACGGCGCATGCGGCGAGATCTGCGTCTCTCCAGGGCCATGAACCTGGCCACGACGCACAGCTATGGACTTGTGTGTATGCCCCGCCAACTGTACCTACTGTGGACCTAAGTGGCCACGACTTGTACCCATGGTGGACCAGGGTGTGGCCACGAGTCTAGGAACTGTGGACCAGTAACTGGCCATACCCAGTGGCCCACGTGTGGAACTGTGACCTGAATTAAGACTTGGCAATAAGGTCTGGTTACCTGAGGGATAGAATAGCTGTTCTTCCACATAGAGTTACACGGTGCACTAGCATTCAACAGCGAAAAAAAAAACAAAGTGCTTTATTTTGCTCCTGTACATTTATACTTTAATCCAATATTGTGATCCTCTGTGATTTTCATGTGGCATCATTTAGTACGATAAGTCTAGTCATCACAACGGCGAATCCCTGTGTCCAGTGAACATGATCTCAGAGACCCAACCGGCTGCCAAGGACGATTTCTGAAATCTGTCCAGCTGGTATTAACGGGTTTTTGCGTTCTTCACACCAGGAGTGACAGTATACTTGCTTAAAAGGTTGATGGCAGAAGTTCAACAAGTCTAGCAAAATGGCGCCATTTCTACACGCACCAGCAGGGAGCGTTGTCAGGCTGGCCAGCAACGCCGGCTTCTGAGTGTGGTAGACTTGGCCGAAGTCTCCACCAGGGTTGGGTTCGGCTGCATGACTAGGAACAAAATCTAATCACAAGTTAATCTTTTTATTCCAAGCTTCTTCATTAGCTGCATGTGATGCCATTATCTTTTGTGAAGTGAATTATACGATTCGGTACGATTGTTTACAAGAGATCCTCTAAGACCGCCTTACGATGTGGGCTCTTTGTTAACGCAGAAAATGTTGATTTTTTTTAGAACTAAGTAGAATTGGCTTTAGTAACCAGTTAATTCACGGATCAAATGTATGAAAGGCTCATTCAAATGGTTTCGAGACCTGTAATGGCAAAGGATCAAATATGATGCTCACAAAAATATCTGATTTTAATCTTGAATTTTTTTCTTTTTAACAGCAATTGTTAAGCATAGTCTGTTTTATCTAGGTCTAGCGATGATCTTTACCAGGAATTTAACATGTTTAACGATGAGAAACACAGATGGTCCTTCCCCTAGCACAGGTACGCCGGCAGCCTCCGTAACACAAAGAGCTCAATAGTCAGGTCTTTCGTTGGTAGTTGTTATAGCTTGTGTTCTTGTTGTTCAGGCGTGCAAGGGGGTGCCACGAACCCTCCCGTGTCGCCGCTGATACGTTTTAATGGTACAAATAAGGTAATAGCCAAGACACTACGCTCGTTCATCTTGAATGCTATCTTAGAAAGACATACGACGTGTTGAAAGATCAAAAAACGATCCTTTTGTCTTAACTTTCTCAAACGATAAACGCAAAAAAAAAGTGCCTAATAAGTTATGATGATAAAAATAATGATTACACTCGTCTTATTGTTAAATGTCAATACCCACCACACTACTAATGCTACCAGCAACATTATTGATGATTAATATTAAGGATAATATTTGTGATAATGAGGGGAAGCAGTTCAAGATGAACAGTTGTAGGGTCCCCTTCTTGGTACCGAGCGACCTATACTATACACCTCTGTGTAGGTTGGACTGGGCTCGGGTTTAGCGCCTGTTGCGAGGCCGTAAATGCCATTGTAGTGCAAGTTGCATTATCAAAAGACAGTGTCATGTCATACTCTTCAACTGAGGGCTGTGTCACACTGTGCACTACCGAGACAGGGTCATTGACAGTGGTGAGGGGGCGTTACAGAGCTCCCTTTGCCATGTGTGACCCTTCTGGGCTATCCAGTGTGGAGCTTAGGTTGTCAAGAATCTTGACACTGCCAAGTTTCTGTAACACTCTGGGCGTGTGACATGTCATTGACGCTAATAAGTGCATGTGGCAATCTGTTTTATTAAATGTTGCCTTCTGTTGTTTTTTTTTTGACGGCAGACTTCCGTCAGTGCCTGACAGACAGACGTTGGGCCGCCTGGTGCACTGTGCTGAGGAAGGCCACACACATTCTCACTCTCACTTGGATGTCTAATATCTCCAAACATTACTTTACAAGATGAATTCTAAAAGATCGTCTCTTATAACAGAACTCTTAGTTGTATCAAGTAGTTATAAATTACTTTGTAAAAGCAGCAGTATTTCATATTATTATAATGATACAGTTTGAACTAAATCAGATAACCGCGATTAATGCCACTACAAAAGGTATTCGTTTGGATCTTAATACACGGTGAGATAAGCTCTGGTGCCTATTGGGCAATAAGAGTTTGGAGCCTAAGGCGTGCAGAATCAGCCACCCTTGCTTTGGATTGGCAAACGGATTGACGGATATATGTTTTAATCGCCACTAACATTCTCTCAATCAATTCAGTGGAGTCAGTGCTGTTCCAAACGAATCTTAGTTGTAATAACATTGATCCTTTCAAGCAATAAGACTAGCAATATATATATTGTTACGGCATCATACCTAGAACTAGTAGGCTAAAACTAGAAGAATTTAAAACGGCAAATGTAGAATCTCCTTGATAAGTTGTAATCTAGAGTAATTATTTTTATACGATGAAAAATCGGTGTTTTGTGTTATATTTGAGTCGTGGCCGCTTGTGGGCGTCCGAACACTGACTGCCATGATGTGTGGGCGTCCGGACACTGACTGTCGTGCTGTGTGGGCGTCCGGACCTGACTGTCGTCCGGACACTGACTACCGTGTTGTGTGGGCGTCCGAACACTGACTGCCGTGTTGTGTGGGCGTCCGAACACTGACTGCCGTGTTGTGTGGGCGTCCGAACACTGACTGCCGTGTTGTGTGGGCATCCGAACACTGACTGCCGTGTTGTGTGGGCGTCCGAACACTGACTGCCGTGATGTGTGGGCGTCCGAACACTGACTGCCGTGCTGTGTGGGCGTCCGGACACTGACTGCCGTGCTGTGTGGGCGTCCGGACACTGACTGCCGTGTTGTGTGGGCGTCCGAACACTGACTGCCGTGTTGTGTGGGCATCCGAACACTGACTGCCGTGTTGTGTGGGCGTCCGAACACTGACTGCCGTGATGTGTGGGCGTCCGAACACTGACTGCCGTGCTGTGTGGGCGTCCGGACACTGACTGCCGTGCTGTGTGGGCGTCCGGACACTGACTGCCGTGATGTGTGGGCGTCCGAACACTGACTGCCGTGTTGTGTGGGCGTCCGAACACTGACTGCCGTGTTGTGTGGGCGTCCGAACACTGACTGCCGTGCTGTGTGGGCGTCCGGACACTGACTGCTGTGTTGTGTGGGCGTCCGGACACTGACTGCTGTGTTCGTGGGTGTCCGGACACTGACTGCTGTGTTGTGTGGGCGTTCGGACACTGACTGCTGTGTTGTGTGGGCGTCCGGACACTGACTGCTGTGTTGTGTGGGCGTCCGGACACTGACTGCTGTGTTGCGTGGGTGTCCGGACACTGACTGCTGTGTTGTGTGGGCGTCCGGACACTGACTGCTGTGTTGCGTGGGTGTCCGGACACTGACTGCCGTGTTGTGTGGGCGTTCGGACACTGACTGCGTGTTGTGTGGGCGTCCGGACACTGACTGCCGTGCGATGTGGGCGTCCGGACACTGCTGTGTTGTGTGGGCGTCCGGACATTGACTGTCGTGCGATGTGGGCGTCCGGACACTGACTGCTGTGTTATGTGGGCGTCCGGACACTGACTGCCGTGTTGCGTGGGCGTCCGGACACTGACTGCCATGTTGTGTGGGCGTCCGGACACTGACTGCTGTGTTGTGTGGGCGTCCGGACACTGACTGCCGTGTTGTGTGGGCGTCCGAACACTGACTGCTGTGTTATGTGGGCGTCCGGACACTGACTGCTGTGTTGTGTGGGCGTCCGGACACACTGACTGTGTTGTGTGGGCGTCCGAACACTGACTGTCGTGCGATGTGGGCGTCCGGACACTGACTGTCGTGCGATGTAGGCGTCCGGACACTGACTGCTGTGCTGTGTGGACGTCCGGACACTGACTGCTGTGCTGTGTGGACGTCCGGACACTGACTACC
>WNGS01089273.1:8911-22101 GCA_020271785.1 Procambarus virginalis
TTGTGACGGTAAAGTAGTGGAGTATGGTGTTCGGCAGTCTTCCACTGGCAGATGTCAAAGCCAGCCACATATAACACAAAAAGTAAAAAAAAAAAAGAAAAAAAAGAATGACTGCTTGTCTGATAATCTGTGGTAAGGTAAGGGAAGAGACACGAAACACAAAATATAAACAATGAATTTTAATTACTCTAGAAAACAAATTTAAATAAAGACAATCCTTGGCTGAGCAACGTGAATAGATAACAAGTGAAAAAGAACTAACATAAAAATGAATTACGTTAACAGGAGGACATATGAAACACAAGTGAAATATAAAATGGTCAATATATAAAATGGTGCTGGGAATATATGAGCAAGCTAACAACCGCTATTTGATCACACGAGGTGAATCAACTAGATGTTCTCAGCTATAGAGCACAAGATATTCTGATGGTGGTACTGCAAGTCGACCCCGACGTTGCCTTGGCGTGGAACGTGGTTGGTGCAGGGCTGGAGTGGCGTGTTCTCGAACAGCCAATGAGAATGCAGGAAGACCCACAACTGTAGTTTGCTACTTGGAGTGCAGCAGTTGAAGGGTCGGTGCTGAGAAGAGGTGTGCAGGGGAGGGGGGTATGCAGGTGCGTGTGGCTGTCTTGATATACGTTTAAGCTACTGTAGAACGTATCTTGAATGTAGCTGGGAACGTGACGATATAGGGAGAGCAGGCTAAATCTCTTGGAAGAGATTATCGTCACAACTCTCCCCCGAAGCCTGCGGTTCCGGTAAGTCACGTTCTCGGGAGGTAGAGTGGTAGGTGGAGCTGCCTCTACCTCATGAACTCTGGAGAGGGCGTCGGCGATGATGTTATCAGGCCCCTTGATGTAACAGATTTTCAGATTGAAGCCTTGAAGATATAAAGCCCATCGCAGCAGACGTTGGTTATTGAATTGGGCTTGATGTAGGAAACGTAGAGGATTGTGGTCCGAATAGATGGTAGTGGACCTAGCACCTTGCAGGTATGGTGCAAAGTGTTGCAAGCTCAGGACGATGGAGAGGAGTTCCTTCTCTATAGTGCTGTAGTTTTTCTGATGAGGCTTCAACTTGTAGCTGTAGTAGCTGACAGGTAGAACCTCCTCGCCTCGTTGCTGCATTAAGACACTCCCGATGCCGGTACCACTGGCGTCGACATGGAGGATGAAAGGCTTCTTGGTATCTGGTGAGGCGAGAATAGGATTAGAACAGAGGAGGAATTTGAGTTGTTCGAAGGCAACGGTTTGCTCCATGGTCCAATTATACCGTTGCTTGGGACTGGTTAAGGTGATTAAGGGTGTAGCTACTGTACTGAAGTTCCTCACAAACCTACGGTAATAAGAAGCAAGACCAAGGAAGCGCAGGAGCTGCTTCCTGGTAGTAGGCTGTGGATACTCTTTGATGGCTTGAGTGTGGATATTTAACGGAGCCAGGCTGCCACTCCCTATAACATGACCCAGATACCGCACTTTACCTTTGCGAAAGTGGACTTGCCCAGATTGATGGTGAGGCCGGCTTTCAGGAGCTTGGCGAACAATCGTTGCAGCTGGAGCAGGTGTTCGCTCCAGGTGTTGGATGCTACAACGATATCATCCAAATAGGCGTAGGTGTTGTCCAAGCCCTGGATGACGCGGTTGACAGCTCTCTGAAAGGTGGCCGGGGCATTGCAGAGTCCAAAGGGAAGCCGGTTATATCTGAAAAGTCCGAAAGGGGTGATGAAGGCAGACAATTCTTTAGCTCGCTCCGTTAGACACACCTGGTAATAGCCCTTGAGTAAGTCCACCTGGGACAGGTAGCGGGCATTACCAATGGCGTCAAGTATGTCGTCAATCCTAGGTAATGGGTATGCATCTTTGACGGTGACTTTGTTGAGTTTCCTATAATCAGTACAAAGCCGGATCTTACCGTGAGGTTTGGGAACCAAGATACATGGTGAGGCCCAGGGGGACTCACAGGGGGTAGCCAGTCCATGGTCCAAGAGGTACTGTACCTCAGCACGCATGACTTCCTTCTTGCTAGGGCTGATTCGGTAGAATGGTTGGCGAATCGGCCGGGTGTCAGGTAGCAGTTGGATGTCGTGCCGAGTCACAGTACACTCTTGTGGATCATCTCGAAACAACTCCTGATGTTCTCTGATGAGTTTGATGAGTGAAGCACTATTATCGTCCTGAAAGTGATTATGGATGTCAGTAAGGATTTCCGAATTAGAAAGCGCTGTCTCAGTGTCAGTGCTTTCGGAAGAGAAGCAGGGAAGGTCTCACTGTGGCTGTATGGACCTGTAAAGGTGGTGAAGTTGGTTAGCACAGTGGGAGGAACACCATGATAGAGTTTGAGCAAGTTGATGTGGCACAGCTGGGTCTTCCGCCGCCTATCGGGGGTCTCGAGAACGTAGTTGAAGTTATTCCGGCACTCCTTAACACGGTAGGGTCCTGAAAACCTGTTTTGTAAAGGAGAACCTGGGATAGGGAAATAGGCAAGAACTAAGTCTCCCGGTTTAAACTTCCTTACTTGGCAGTGCTGGTCGTAACGAGTCTTCATCCTCTCTTGGGCTTTCAGTAGGTTGTTTCTGGCAAAGGAATGGACCCTCTCTAGAATGTGTCGGAGGTTTTGAAGAAACTGGGGCACATTCTGATGCTCACTGAAGGTGGCATCACGTAGAGAATCCTTGAAAGCCTTGAGAGGTGTACGGCACTTACGTCCGTAGAGCATCTCATAAGGAGATACTCCTAGTGACTCGTTGGGAAGACTTCTGAAAATACACATGATGAGATCAAGTTGCCTATCCCAATCCTTTGAGGTCTCATTACAAAACTTTTTTAAGAGTGCCTTGATAGTCTGATGACTACGTTCAAGAGAACCCTGTGAAGCAGGATGATAGGGGCTGGACAGTACCTGTTTGATGTTGAACTCCTCCAGAGTCCGTTTGAAGAGATCACTGGTGAAGTTGGTGCCACAGTCGCTCTGAATCTCCCTCGGAAATCCATACTGGGTGAAGATCTTTAATAAATTCTTCACCACTGTAGCAGCCGTAATGTTTTTCACTGGAACTGCTATCGGGAATCTGGTGGTAGGACACAGGATGGTTAAGATATAGGCGTTGCCGGAACTGGTCCGAGGCAAAGGACCAACACAGTCAATAATAAGTCTGTGGAAAGGTTCCTCAGGCACCTGGATGGGTGTCAGTGGTGCTCTGGGGATAGAAACGTTCGGTTTACCTGCCATCTGACACACGTGGCATTGCTTGACATGTTGCTTGACATCATTAACCATACCTGGCCAGTAGTAGTCTTGACGAATCCCATGGTAGGTCTTGTTAAACCCGTAGTGTGATAGTGCTCCGTGGGCCAGGTGTAGAATCGTGGGCCGCAGGCTGGTAGGAATCACTAGTTGTTCAACGTTTGCCCAATCGTCCTCCTCCTTCAGTTTACTGGGTCTGTATCTACGATAGAGTAATTCGTTCTCCAAGAAGAACCCAGAAATACTGTCGGATTGAGTCTCAGCCTGAAAGAATAATGGTGTCAAGGTAAGATCATCTCTCTGTAACTTACGGAACTCCAAAGCGGTGAGATTTGGGGGTAGTTTCGAAGGGTCTTGAGGGACAGTGGTAGCAGTAGAGTCAGCTGGCTGTGGTCGTGCTGCTTGAGCACGGGTGGTCACCATAACAGGAGGAGAAACGCAGGTCTTCTGCCAAGTCGTTGCCCAGGAGAAGTTGCACTCCAGGCATGGGAAAAGGCTTTTCCTTGATGGCGACTTGGACTTCACCGGTCACGAAGGGACAATCCAGGTGGACTCTGGCGAGAGGATAAGGAGTAGTAGCAGTAAGGTCAGTGATGAATACAGTCTCTCCTGTGTAGGCGACGTTGGGCACAGCTGATTTCAAGACGATCGATTGAAGAGCCGCTGTGTCCCTCAAGATCTTAAGTCCAAAACGTCCCTCAGAATCTGAACCGTGGGTAGTGATAGTTCCTGGATACAGATGTTTGTTAAAGAGAAATAGATCATTAACATGAACACCAACATTCATTACAGGCTTACCGGACTTAGGAGGAGTCTGTTTGGGTTTAGTAGATTCGGTGTTACCTTTATATTGGGACACATTTTTCTATGGTATGTCCATAGAGTCGACAATACTTACAGTACAGTTGAGAGGTACCTTGTTCTGGGCTCACTTTCTCGTAACTGTACCAAGACTTCTTACTGGTAGGTTGTTCTGGGGTCAGCCGGTGGATGAGGCTGTAAGTGTCAGCTGACTTCGCGCATTTCACCAAATCGGTCTCTTCCTTATCTGCTAAGTATAGGCGGACAGAAGGAGGTACACGCCTCAAGAATTCTTCAACCAGAATGAGGTTGACGAGTTCTAGAAAAGTAGAGACATGTGCTGCCTCCAGCCATTTCATGAAATATCTCCGTTTGGTGTTAGCAAATTCTAAGAAGGTGGTGGTACTTGCCTTTACGTAGTCACGGAACTTTCGTCGGTAGCTTTCGGTGGAGAGAAGGTAGGCGTCCAACACAGCTTGCTTCAGGGTGGTGTAGTCGTTTTCAGATGCCAAAGTGCTGAGTGTGACTGCTGCTCTACCTGTTAGATGTACTCGGAGAAGGGTAGCCCATTGGTCGTCAGGCCAACTAAGTTGATTAGCCAGGGTCTCAAAAGTCGTAAAAAAACATCAACCTCATGTTCTATGAACGGGGGCATTAACTTACTTGCATGGGAGATATTGAAACTTGGAGGAAGACTAGCTGCAGCTTGCTGGAGTTGAGCTTGGTGTGTAGTGTCCATCGTGAGTTCTCTTTCGTGACATTCTAGATCCGCTTCCGCTTGCCGTTTGTCGTGTTCTCGTTGCATCTCTAGTTGTTGTCGTCTTGTTTCAAGTTGTACTTTTTCACGCTCTCTGAATAGGGCCAACTCACGTTCTTCTCGTCCTTGAAGTAGGAGGGCCTCTCTTTCACTTTCTTCTTTCCTAATGGCAGCCGCTTCCTTTGCTAGGGCCGCCTCACGCTCCTTTAGGTGGATTTCTCGATATTGTTGTTCCTTAAGCAATGCGGCTTCTCGTTCCTTGAGTTGGAGCTCTCTTTCTTGCTCTTCCTTTTTGATGGCAGCTGCTTCCTTTTGTTGCTCCCGCTCGATCTTAGCAAGTTCTAATTTGAGCTTCATTGCTGTCAAATCATGCTTATTTGAAATAGTGTATTGTTCGTGAGTATCAGAGTCTATAATCCCTTCATCTAAAAAATGATCTAATAGTAGATTATGTACTTCATGCTTGTTGGCTCCATGGGGAACTTCTACGTGATACTCATGTGCAAGAGTTAACAAGTCGACCCTCTTAGCATGAGGTAAGTTCTCTATTTCACCTTCTGGATCTGTTTGGAAAGCTTGCATACGAAACATGGTGAAATTAGCAAATAAATGAGACACGAATATACTGTGGTGATATGGTGAATGTCAGAAACAGGAAACGTGGCAACTGATACCTATCCTGTGGAATTGTTAATAATTAAAGTTAATTCAAGATGGTAAATGATTAAGGTCGCAGGAAATCTTGTACCCGGTAATCACTATGAGAGGATAAAGGCAAGAAAATCCTACTAATTAGTTGAAACTGAGTTTCGAAAAATAAGTGAAACACTAAATGGTTCCAAAGTAAATTAGGTAGTCCAAAAATGTAGGCATACCTTGCCGAGTCACTATAGAACATAAGCAAGTTTCCCACAGAAATTAATATGATACAGAATTAGCGAACTTTGTGCTCTGAAAAAAGAAAGCTAATTCCCTACCTAAGTAAATATCATCTTTCTGACCGACGAGTAGGGGTGCGAGTGTCAACTGGTGACGAGAACTATTGGCGAGGTCCCAACTCGTCAATAAAAGTCTGTGCGAGAGGAACGATGGCCCTCTTTATCCTCCTAGAGTCGGATTGCAGAAATTAGGTGCTATTGACCCGGAGACAGACCACAGTACCAGGGTACCTATATGATAATCTGTCGAAAATATGAGAAATATCCTAGGGACAAAAGGTGGTAAACACAGGTAATAACACGGAGGGAGAGACGACCAATTAAGAGTATGACTGCGGCCTACAATCACCACGTAATCCAAAGTTTTCTCACACTCACCATATGCTACTCCCGTAATGCACAATATACACAGCACCATATGAATAATAAAAGTGATTAGTGAAAATATTGAAAGCAAGGGAATGAAAGCCAAGTACGCTTACCACAATTACCAATACCTGAGTGAAGCTCCTAGGACAGGCCCCCATGTATATGTGATGGTAAAGTAGTGGAGTATGGTGTTCGGCAGTCTTCCACTGGCAGATGTCAAAGCCAGGCCACACATAACAACAAAAGTAAAAAAAAAAAAAAAAAAAAAGAATGACTGCTTGTGTGATAATCTGTGGTAAGGTAAGGGAAGAGACACGAAACACAAAATAATAAACAATGAAATTTAATAACTCTAAAAAACAAATTTAAATAAAGCAAATTCTTGGCTGAGCAACGTGAATAGATAACAAGTGAAAAAGAACTAACATAAAAATGTATTACGTTAACAGAGGACAATTGAAACACAATGAAATATAAATGGTCAATATATAAAAATGGTGCTGGGAATATATGAGCAAGCTAACAACCGCTATTTGATCACACGAGTGAATCAACTAGATGTTCTCAGCTATAGAGCACAAGATATTCTGATGGTGGTACTGCAAGTCGACCCCGACGTCGCCATGGCGTGGAACGTGGTTGGTGCAGGGCTGAAGTGGCGTGTTCTCGAACGGCCAATGAGAATGCAGGAAGACCAACAACTCGGTAGTTTGATACTTGGAGTGCAGCAGTTGAAGAGTCGGTGCTGAGAAGAGGTGTGCAGGAGTGAGGGGGGGGGTATGCAGGTGCGTGTGGCTGTCTTGACATACGTTTAAGCTGTTGTAGAACGTATCTTGAATGTAGCTGGGAACGCGACGAATATAGGGAAGAGCAGGCTAAATCTCTTGGAAGAGATTATTGTCACAATGTATATATATATATATATATATATATATATATATATTATATATATATATATTATATGTATATTTTGGTAGCAGTCTTTCCTGTAGACATAATTATTAAATATGACCGAAAAAGTAAGATTAATAATTCTAACACGAATTTCTCCATCTCCCTTATGTTTCTTTATACTGTTGACGGTAAATGGAAAATCAATTCTCCAAAATTCATTGAGATCAATTCTATTTCAGCGACAGCAGGCGGCTTGACATCTGCAAGGCACTACACATCAAGAAGTCAACACCAGAAATCAACAGCCAATTAACGCACACTATATTCTACCACTTCAAGACTCCGCTCCAATATAGAAGCATCAAGAATATGGGCCAATAGGCCTTCTGCAGTTACAAATCTATACCCATTGTTCCGTATTCTGTGTTTTGTTGAAAGTTGTTTTTCACCTCACTATTGTAGTACATCACCTCACCAAATGCAGGCATAAGAGCCAATGCTGTTCAGTCATAAGTTGTGTGTGTGGATAAACTAAAGTCTTTGAAAATGTAATAAGTTTTACAAAACGCGCTCAAGTGTCGCGTCAGACTAGAATAAAATGAATTTTGGAGAATTGATTTTTCATTTACCATCAACAGTAAAAAAACATAAGGAAGATCGAGAAAGTTCGTGTTAGAATTATTAATCTTACTTTTTCGGTCATATTTAATATATATGTCTACAGGAAAGACTGCTACCAAAATATACTAATATATATATATATATATATAATATATATATATAATATATATATGCAAACAAGCCTGAATGGTCCCCAGGACTAGATACATCTGAAAACTCACACCCCAGAAGTGATTCGAACCCATACTCCCAGGAGCAACGCAACTGTATGTACAGGGACGCCTTAAACCACCTGACCATCACGACCGGACAAATGGAAGTGATAGCCGAGGCTATATGAAGCACTTCCCCGCCGGCTCTCGGATGGTAATCTTGGGCATAGCATTTTATCAATCACCTCATTTTTTGGGGAAACACGTGAGACACAAATGCAAACAAGCCTAATGGTACGACATATATATCTATATATATATATATATATAAATATATATAATATATATATATATATATATATATATATATATATATATATATATATATATGTCGTACCTAGTAGCCAGAACTCACTTTTTGGCCTACTATGCAAGACCCGATTTGCCTAATAGGCCAAGTTTTCATGAATTAATTGTTTTTTCGACTACCTAACCTACCTAACCTAACCTAACCTAACTTTTTCGGCTACCTAACCTAACCTAACCTATAAATATAGGTTAGGTTAGGTTAGGTAGGGTTGGTTAGGTTCGGTCATATATCTACGTAAATTTTAACTCCAATAAAAAAAAATTGACCTCATACATAATGAAATGGGTAACTTTATCATTTCATAAGAAAAAAATTACAGAAAATATATTAATTCAGGAAAACTTGCCTTATTAGGCAAATCGGGCCTTGCATAGTAGGCCAAAAGTGAGTTTGGCTACTAGGTACGACATATATATATATATATATAATATATATATATATATATATAAGTGTGCGAACAAGCCTGAATGGCCTCCAGGCATATATGCCACTGAAAACTCACACCCGAGAAGTGACTCGAACCCATACTGCCAGGAGCACTCTGCTGGCGTACAGGACACGTTAACCACTCAACCATCACGACCAGACAAAGAGGATGGTAACCGAGGCTTTTGCCCATTTCAGACCATTTGGGACCGCATTAATGTTGCTTGTAGGAGATTCAGGCAAACATTACCTGTTATTCCTCGATCGACACCAGCGGACGAAATAAATGCTGGGCTGAATACTCTACAATGTGGCGCCACATAAAGACATTTAAATTAACTACAAATATGCGTGTCCAGTTGCAAAACGATCCATCAGCTGAGATATTTGCACATCAATTTCTGGAAATTGGGAACGGAAACGTGCTGGTTGATCTGACCTCAGGACGAATTTCATTACCACATAAACTTCTACAATTTAGTGACGTCAAAAGAAGATTTGGTTGAAAAAGTATTTCCCATTATTCAAACCAATTATATGAATCACGATTCGCTGAATGAACGAGCTATTCTTGCGACCAAGAACAAAGACGTCTACGAACTTATATTATTCAGTATAACAATATTATTCAGTATAACATCCAAAGCAAGGCTTTGTGGAAGTGTGGACGGACATACAAGTCCGTCGACACTGTTGACGAAGCACATGAAGCGGTTTATTATCCAACAGAACTTTTTAATTCACTCGATCTGCCAGGGATACCACACACGTATCGGCGTACCAATTATCATGTTGCGAAATATCAACCAACCAAAATTTGTATGTAGCCAGTTACCATTACTGATCGGAACTTTACATTGACCAAAGAATGGATAAAGCCGCAAACATAGTTCAGCAAAGATAGTAAAGATTATAGAGGTTGGTAGGAAGGATGATTATAGAAAATATCAATTGACAAGTTCTATTCATATCAAGACATGTACCACATTTGCATTTAATTATGCCCATCTTCATGTATAGGTAATTATCAAATAATATTAAAGTTATTACCCAGTGTGTTCATTGTGTGATTTAATTTAATGAAGACTACAAGAAGATAGAACCAGTTGTTCATTAGGTCAGTGACTGGCATGGCTGTAAGGAAGGAGGAGGAGGAGGCATGAAATTCATTCTAATCGATATCCATGACCATGTTTAATGAGGAGCAAGGGTGGGGTGGGCGAGTGTTGCTGATTATTTGCACTATGTCAAATAATGTTAAGGTAAATGTAATTTTATAAAGAAACTAATGAAAGAAATAGAAGAACGTTTGTCTGACCGCTGCATTTCAAACAGTTACAGAGTTATGGCTCTACAAAGGTTGGACATATACTCGAGGTCAAGGTTTTCATCTTTGATTACATCAATTCAAAGGAATGTAGCTCCTAAACTAAGAGAATGACCCCAAACAATTTATGTTATATACTAATATACACATTTATACCAATTAATAATTGGAGTTTGAAAAAATTCCGGGTTGACATTAAGGTCAAGGGTGCCGGTCGGCCGAGCGGACAGCACGCTGGACTTGTGATCCTGTGGTCCTGGGTTCGATCCCAGGCGCCGGCGAGAAACAATGGGCAGAGTTTCTTTCACCCTATGCCCCTGTTACCTAGCAGTAAAATAGGTACTTGGGTGTTAGTCAACTGTCACGGGCTGCTTCCTGGGGATGGAGGCCTGGTCGAGGACCGGGCCGCGGGGACACTAAAAAGCCCCGAAATCATCTCAAGATAACCTCAAGAAGGTACCATTCCAAGGTCACAAGTTAAGTTTAAGGTCATCATTTTCATTTGAACCTGTATTTAAAATTTACATATAATATAAGTTGGAGAGCTACTCAGCACCTTTAAAAATGGCATTTGAATTAATTATGTATGTACTATACAAGCTAAGATTCGTCCTGTTGAAATATGGCATCATCTTGGAAAACTGACCCTTTTGGCAAAATTCCAGGTGTCGTATATTCGGAACCTTTTAAACTACAGAAGTGAGACAAAAATCATTCAGTTTTTCTCTGTGAGATCTCTAAGTGTACCAAATTGCACCAAATCTGAGATGATGTGGTAAACTACCTGGGTGAACAGCCTCTCCCCCAAGAAGCAAGGTGAGAAACTTTCTTTATGAGTAGGAGTAAGGAACAGGTAGGAAGAGCTATAAGAGAAAGTAGCAACCACTGAGCTTCACGAGTATGACGCCACAAAGCTGATAAGATATTTAGCTCCTAGTTCGTCTGTAAGTAATTGGGGTAATTAAACAAACGGATGTTGCAGGGTAATTTTTAAAATCTACAGTCGAATATGTTGAATAAAAATCAAACTTTTAATTAGTTAATTAAAAAAACAGCAGACATTAACCTGGCACATGTAATTAGTTAATTTTAGAGTTTTTAAATCTCCTCGGAAAGCCTTGTGCAGTGAACCGTCCACACACAAGCAGAGGAGAATGATGACAGGACAGTTGAATATTCCATGACCAGCAGTTTCCCAAAGGCGGTTATCTTCGTCTTATTGGTAGCTGGGGTGAACGTTGTATTGGTAGCTGGGGTGAACGTTGTATTGGTAGCTGGGGTGAACGTTGTATTGGTAGCTGGGGTGAACGTTGTATTGGTAGCTGGGGTGAACGTTGTATTGGTAGCTGGGGTGAACGTTGTATTGGTAGCTGGGGTGAACGTTGTATTGGTAGCTGTGGTGAACGTTGTAATGGTAGCTGGGGTGAACGTCGTATTGGTAGCTGGGTGAACGTCTTATTGGTAGCTGTGGTGAACGTTGTAATGGTAGCTGGGGTGAACGTCGTATTGGTAGCTGGGGTGAACGTCTTATTGGTAGCTGGGGTGAACGTCTTATTGGTAGCTGGGGTGAACGTCTTATTGGTAGCTGGGGTGAACGTTGTATTGGTAGCTGGGGTGAACGTCTTATTGGTAGCTGGGGTGAACGTCTTATTGGTAGCTGGGGTGAACGTTGTATTGGTAGCTGGGGTGAACGTTGTATTGGTAGCTGGGGTGAACGTTGTATTGGTAGCTGGGGTGAACGTTGTATTGGTAGCTGGGGTGAACGTTGTAATGGTAGCTGGGGTGAACGTCGTATTGGTAGCTGGTGTGAACGTCTTATTGGTAGCTGGTGTGAACGTCGTATTGGTAGCTGGTGTGAACGTCTTATTGGTAGCTGGTGTGAACGTCGTATTGGTAGCTGGTGTGAACGTCTTATTGGTAGCTGGTGTGAACGTCGTATTGGTAGACTCGCAGTAGATGGTTGAGTGCGGGCAGGTGTTCTCCCGGATGCGGTGAACACTAAACGCCTCACCCAGGACTGGTCATGGACATAGCAATTTGAACTGAGGTCCCTCTGCTCACAGAATGCTGTGGGAGGAGTGGACAAATATATATGATACAGTTTGACATAAAATGCCTTAATGAAGGTTAATGAATGGATCAGTTTTCACAGACGCATTAATAAACAGAGTATCAACCATAATCTTAAACCTTAACCAATAAATTATTTGAAACAGAAAAAGCGAAGTTGGTATTTTAATTACGGCATAAAGCATATCTTTTAGGTGACAGGCGACAATAGTATAGTTAATGAACAATTAATCCCCAAAACAAGTCTGGGAGGAAACTGTAATTAAATGAAGAGTCTTGCCAAGATGTAATCAGGTCCACATGACTTAAATACACTGTAATGATATATATTTACTTCAAAACTAATGAGAAAATCTGTAGGAGCCGTGATGAGGGTTCGAACCCTTGTGGAGGGTTTTCCCACGCACACGGTCTAGTCGACTATACCACGACATGGTATAACATAATTATACCATGTCGTTATCTAGTCCTCTGGAGAGTGTGTGAAGGAACACCCACAACATAGGTTCTTAAGACTTAACCTGGGAATAATCAAGTGTTATTGTGTCATCAGAGATATGCTCACCAGGTTCCACAAACACAAACGTTTGTAAAATCTACGTGAAAAGCGTTCTGAACATATATATTATATATTTTTCTCTAAAGCTACTGCTTATTGTTATAACAAAATAATTTTAAATATAGGTCTCATTTATATTGATCATAACATGAGAGTTCTTTGTCTCGTTTGCTAACACTCAAGAACAGCGGAAATACCCAGTTGTTAGTGAAGACTCTTCTCACTCACGTGCACCCTGCACGTGGCACGAAGGACACGGTGGCCGACCATCCATTACGTTGGTTACTCATCGTGTAGAAGAAGAGGATCAGTGGGTTGACAGATGACGTGAACACTTGGCCGGGAACAATGTCCTTGTTGCAGTACCTGAAATGGGAACCTCCAATTATAACCAATCTTGCTGGAGCAGAGTGCAGCAGATGTTGAAGCTAACTCAAAGACCTGCAGCTGACGTTATATAGATTGGTGGAGTTGATGATCAGTAGAGAGATGGAGGTAATCTCAATTACTTTCAAGGAATGGGCCAAAGTTGAAGGGTTTAGTTGACCTCAAGTACTATATTGAGTTGACCTCATACAGAGATTTGGAATTGCTCTTAAGACAAAAATAAGAGTTAAACTCAAATATTAATATTAAGTTGACCTCAGGTCGAAACAAAGA
>WNGS01089283.1:0-10296 GCA_020271785.1 Procambarus virginalis
AATCGGGCTCTGGCCAAGTAGCCTGCGAGAAGTGGCGTTCTGCTACTAGGCGACGATACATATATATATGATATATATATATATATAGATATATATTATATATATATATATTATATAATATATATATATATATATAATTTACTTATAGAATGATTACACTTATTTAAACAATTGCACAACGTTTCGAACCTCCATGGTCATTTCTCAAGTGAGAAGTAATTTCAGTGGGTTTGATTTCTTCCCGCACTGGGTCAGGTGATAGGCACATAAAGGTGAAAACATAGGGGATACATAAGGGATAAATGGGGTGAACACAATGAACATAAGAATAGAAGGTAAACCGCCATAGGCCGATCTTTAGAGGCCCATGACAGAGGCAGCTGGCATCTACATACAAAGATTAATCCAGTGTAATTGGCCTGTTATGTTGACACAGAAGACAATGGTCAACAATAACAGGCCAATTACACTTGGATTAATCTTTGTATGTAGAACCAGCTGCCTCGTAGGGGCCAATAGGCTTCTGCGGTTAGCCCTATTCTATATATATATATATATATATATATAATATATATATATATATATGTCGTACCTAGTAGCCAGAACGCACTTCTCAGCCTACTATGCAAGGCCCGATTTGCCTAATAAGCCAAGTTTTCATGAATTAATTGTTTTCGACTACCTAACTACCTAACCTAACCTAACCTGACTTTTTCTGCTACCTAACCTAACCTAACCTATAAAGATAGGTTAGGTTAGGTTAGGTAGGGTTGGTTAGGTTCGGTCATATAACTACGTTAATTTTAACTCCAATAAAAAAAAATTTACCTCATACATAATGAAATGGGTAGCTTTATCATTTCATAAGAAAAAAATTAGAGAAAATATATTAATTCATGAAAACTTGGCTTATTAGGCAAATCGGGCCTTGCATAGTAGGCTGAGAAGTGCGTTCTGGCTACTAGGTACGACATATATATATATATATATATATATATATATATATATATATATATATATATATATATATATATAGGGGGGTACCACCTCTGGTGCAATTATAGGGACCCACAGCCTCAGAGAAGGGAACACAGAGCATTCAGGGAAAAACTTGCCATTTAACTCTGAATACATGAGGGTGTTCGCTTCTCCTACCACCCCCCTTTTTTATGGTGTACACTTTATTAAGCAAGGTTATACAGTTACATATCTGATTGTATACAAAAAATGAGCATTAAGAGGACACAAAAATAGTTCGCTTCCTAGAGGCTGTAGATTTCCTCGAACTCCTCCGACGTTGGGCAGGAACCGAGGATGCAGCGAGCATTCCCCCTCTGGATCGCGACACTGAGGCGCTGAAAGAGAAAACTTGCCGCTCTAGGGTCTCTTGTGGTGTCAATGAGCTTGGAACCAAGATCCTTTAGAAACCTTCTTGCACTCTCTCCCCATGGGCCTAGGGTCTCAGACCCTATTGGAACGAAGTTGTACCGATGATCTAATTGCCTATACTTGGCTGACTTGTCTCTTTCTCTGTGTGTCGCCGCGGCTCCTGCTGTGCCGGCAGAGAGGTTGATGTATGTGGCTGCCAGGGTGGATACGCAAGTATAGTCCCATGCCAACTGTCTGCCACCCTTCCACGGACGCAGTGTGATTCCGTCTGGTCGGCCGGCAAAGCTAACAGAGTCACGGTTCAGAAGGTTGCGGGGCTCTCTCTCCGCTGGACACTGGGCAGAGGCAAGGCTTCTTTTAATGATGTCGTTTACTTCGTCGTGTCTAGTGTGCCAACCACCAGATTTTCCACAGTGCAGGCCATGCAATCCATATTCGTCAGCATCTGCCTCGCCGCAAATACACCTATGAACAGTGTGGATAGGGGCAGCAAGACGGAGAGCGACTGCAATACGGAGCTCCTGCGGATCAAGACGTGTGCCTGTCGCAGACATAGGGACTGCCAAAAGGAAGTCCCCTGCATGGGGAGCCTGCACAGCTGTGAGGCGTGCACGATCACTGGGGGTTGTTGCTGCCTCCAGCAAAGCTGTGGCTTCTTTGTCTGCAATGGGGCTGTCCCAACTGGATTGTTTCTTGGCTTTCGGCATGGCTGGTCTGAGTGCTGGGTCTGCCATGGCACCCCATTTCGTGTCGCATTCCGTGTAGTGGGGGTCCTGTATCCCCGCTACATCACTGAGGGTGTCAGGTAGAATTTCCTTAACCAGGTCATCTGATGCTGAGGAGGAAGACAGGAAGGCTGGGACAGCAATTTGGGTGGCGGTGCGGACACCCAAGCCACCGAGCCTAACAGGAAGAGTGGCTTGTTTCCACTGGCACTCGTTGAGGGAGAGATTAACAACTTTTTCCAGCATGGTCTTCAGTAAGAGGTCATACTCTTCAAGCTTTCGGTTGTCGTAAGATGGGGCGCACCTCAGAAAGTAGGTTAGCCTCGGAAGGGATAGGCATTTGGTGAGGAGATAAAAAGCATCGTGGGCATCGATGTCACCTATTCTGTCTTCCATCCTCCTAAGGTCTGCGATTTTCTTGTCAAGGATCTCCTCAATGGCATTAGACCCGAGGGGGGCTCCAAGGAGGGTGCTGTTCTCGGCCCTAATGACATGGGCTCCAGGCAAGGCAGACCTTATTCTAGCTACGATGTCTGGGTTGGAGGAGACTACTTCACACTTGGAAGGGTTCAGGACAAGACCCAGGCTTACTTCTTGCTCCCTTATTTTCCTGATGTCTGCCAAGAGGTCGTCTACGGTGCCAGCTATAGTGCCATCATCCAAAAACCAGATGTTGAACTCGCTGGACAAGCTTTCGGTGATTTCTTTTAAGACTAAGCAGAAAAGAAGGGGAGCAAGAGGATCACCTTGCTGAACGCCTTCACATGATCTGATTTCATGTTCACCAAAGAGCAGTTTTGACTCACCACTGTAGCACGATAGTATGAACGGGTAGAGGGGCCGGAAATGGCGATGTACGGCACAAAGTACTGCATCTCTTCTGACCATGTTGAAGGCATTCTTAAAATCCAGTTTGAGCAGGGCCTTTTCATCAGAAATGTTGGTGATGTATGCTCGTGCTGCATGGGCAGCCGCTTCACAGCCTTGGGGGATTCCAAATCCTAGCTGGATTGGTTTCAGTAATTCAGCCGCTTGCTGGCTGACAACCCTCGTAGCAGCCTTGGCAATCAGGCGTCGGAGAGTGTTGCCAACAGCTATTGGCCTGATTCCATCGTCCTTCTTTTTGAGAGCACAGAGGGAGGCACCGAAAAAGAGAGGCCTGATGACCTCAGGTATATCACCAGCCAGGCACATGTTAACGAACCTTGTTAGTTCCATAAGAAGATCTTGTGCAGCATCACCAACCGCAGGATTTAACATTTGCTTGATGTGTTGAGGTTTTAACCCTGTAAAGCCTCCTGCTGACCCAGGTGGAAAAGAAAGGGCTGCTTTGTAGACCTCAGATTCACCGACGGTTAATGGGTCTGAAATGGTGTCGGCTGATGGCGGAACGATGTTGTCGCCTTGTTGGGCTCTGGGTGGGTGCTTGCTTTGCAGGGCCCGCGCTGTGGCTGAGTTTCGAGGAGCAATTTTCTCGTCACTGGTGAGGACTCTAATAGCGCTTGCGGTATTTCCCTCTTCAATTTTCTTGGTGATTTGTGCTCTGATTTTGTTTGTTTCCGGTATGTTGTTGTTACCATTTCTGCGGTGTGTGTGTTTTGCTCGGAGAGGCAGGCGAACTAGGTTATCCCCCCTTGGGTATTCATTTATCGCCCTCTGGACCGAGGAAGCAAGTGATTTGTCCCTCCTTGGAGGGACGGTGAGGCATACATTGCCAAACAGAAGGACATTATGCCACGCTTGAATGTTTTCCGGGGCATCATTAACCCTTTTCAGAAGATTACAAAGTTTGGCTGCTGCATTTGGGCGGGCTGCTTTTGGAATGTGTGGTAATGTTCTAGCAGACGTCGCTATGATTGCTTGGGTGAGGTTTGCAGATGAGATTAGGTTAATGGGAGTCTCTTCCCTAACCGTCAATGGCAGCTGGCCATTGCTTCCCTTTGGAAGCTGGTGGGAACCACTGCATCTTACCTCGTTGAAGGTATGAATGCGGATGACACCACCGTTGGCGTTTATGGTGGTGTTTTTGTTGCATACTCGACAAAAACCTCTTTTAGGAGTAGTTGATGGCACCTCAAGGCTTGTGGAGTCCTGCCCGACCGCTGGGACCCCTTCCATTTCAACTCAGTTGGGAGAGTTAAACTGTGCATTGTCCTTTAGAGGGGCAAACACACTGGGTCATGGCCAAGCAACTGCCAGCAACTGGGTGTGGAGGTGTCAACTGGGTGTGGAGGCATCAACTGGGTGTGGAGAAAGCAACTGGGTGTGGAGACAGCAACTGGGTGTGGAGTCAGCCACTGGGTGTGGAGTCAGCAACTGGGTGTGGAGCCAGCCACTGGGTGTGGAGGCATCAACTGGGTGTGGAGGCATCAACTGGGTGTGGAGGCCGCGGCTGGGTGTGGAGGCCGCGGCTGGGTGTGGAGGCCGGTGGGGCGAGGGTCAGCTCAGGTAGTGAGGTGCGGGGGGGGGGGGGATGGGGTCGGTTGGGGGTAGGCGTAGTATCGAGTGGGCTATACACATGACACACAATATACATTCATATATGCCCCAGGGTATGTATGACACTGAGAATATGGGGTTGGCACTGTGTTATATGTATGTTATATATATATATTACTGTGTTACTGTGTTATATATATGTTATTATATATATATATATATATATAATATATATATATATATATATATATATATATATTATATATATATATATTTAGACCAATTCAGTTAATGTTGGGAAGTGACTTGTCTGTCAACATTCATGTCCAGGTTGGCTGAAATAGGGGAGAGGGAAGAGCCCATCATTACTCCCTAAGGTTGTTTGTAACAAATATTGTTAATATTAAGTTCAAACTATGTCTCCGTGATGCTAAGTTTGATTAATTCACAGAGTTTACCATGGGACTGAGAACTCAAGTCACAAAGTTTACTATGGGACGGGGAACTCAACTCACAAAGTTTACTATGGGACTGAGAACTCAAGTCACAAAGTTTACCATGGGACTGGGAACTCAACTCACAAAGTTTACTATGGGACGGGGAACTCAACTCACAAAGTTTACTATGGACGGGGAACTCAACTCACAAAGTTTACCATGGGACGGGGAACTCAACTCACAAAGTTTACCATGGGACGGGGAACTCAACTCACAAGTTTACCATGGGACGGGGAACTCAACTCACAAAGTTTACCATGGGACGGGGAACTCAACTCACAAAGTTTACTATGGGACGGGGAACTCAACTCACAAAGTTTACCATGGGACGGGGAACTCAACTCACAAGTTTACTATGGGACGGGGAACTCAACTCATAAAGTTTACCATGGGACGGGAACTCAACTCACACAGTTTACTATGGGACTGGGAACTCAACTCACAAAGTTTACTATGGGACTGGGAACTCAACTCACAAAGTTTACCATGGGACTGAGAACTCAAATACATCTTCATATTTTGCTCAGATAAATTCCAGAACCTTATCAACAGAGACGTTTGTGAATATGGAAGTAACAACAAAGCTAACCCTATTGCCTTAGTACTCAACTAGTTGTGTTTGCGAGGGTTGAGCTTGGCTCTTTGGTCCAGGCTCTCGGGAGGCGGGATTCGTATATGTACTGGAGTTTAATTGATTAGTGAAATCAGAAGAGTTAACCAAATGAGAATCAGAAACATCTCATTTGAGACTTGTCCAAGATTTTAGTAAGCCAAATTAAGAGTTAGTTCCCCCCCCCCCCCTTTGATTTTTAGGGAAGAAGGAATACGTGAGACTATAGGGCGCAAAGGACAACATTTTGTGAACTTTAGGGAGTCGAAGCATATAAGGGAGAGTTGGGGTGTGAAGTGAGAACTCTCTTTGTGTATCAACTCCCAAAATTTGTGGAGAAAGGTTGTCCTAACCGTTCCAGATACTCTCACGTATTCCTTCACCCACTTAATATATATATATATATATATATATATATATATATATATATATATATATATATATATATTATATTTGGCTTGCTAAAACTCTTGGACAATAAGTTGGTGTATTCTCTGATTCTCATTTGGCACTGAAAATACTGAATAAACTGGAGGATATTATTCCAGACTGTTTCTTTACAAGGTCCAGTGTAACTCACTCAAGGGGCAACACCTTCAAGCTCAACAAGCCCAATGTATGGCAGAAAACACATGTTTTTCTCCACCCATAAAGAAATAAACCCATGGAGCCTACCTGCCTGAAGCTGTTCATGCAAAGACACAACTTCAGTTCAAAATTCAGTTGGAAAGTGTTCTCGGGAATAATGGCGGGACCGTAGACATATCAACCGCTTATTGATATCTCCATGTCCATACATATATGGACACTCTCTCCTCCCCTGATCCCTTGTTTATACAAAATACATTATACTTTAACTTGTGGGTCCAACGAGACCCTTCCTTATCTCCCCAGACAACAAGATCTTTAGCTATCAAAGCCCTCGTGGAGGCGGTTCCTCCCCGGCGCCTCCTCATGCCGTCCATGATAAAGCCTTTCACTCACATTGGGATGAAATCATGGAAAACTGTTTATGGATATCTTTATTGGGTGTGGCATAAACATGAACATTAATGTTTATATAGAACAGTATATAATACTTGTTCAGCCTTTGTATTTTATAGAGACTGCTTCTGTGTGTTGGTGAAGTTTGTCAAGGAAGTTTAGTTGGGTCTCCCGTCTGTTGTGGAGTTTCCCCTTGGAATGTTATTGGGTCTTGCTTGGTATGTTATTGTGGTCTGTATTGATACGTAGGTTGGGTCTACCTTAGTATGTTAGTGGAGTCTGCCTTGAGGTTAAGGGGGCGAACCTTGGGGTTATGGGGGGCATAAATTGGTATGTTGAGTGTACCTGTAGAGGTATGTAAGTGGGGTCTGTCTTCGCGTGTTGGGTCGGTGTTTCCATATGTTAGTTGGTCTGTCTTGCTGGGGACTACATTGGTGTGCTGTTCAGGTTGGTGTTGGTATGTAACTTGGCCTTGGTGCGTTAGTGGAGGCTGCCTGGGTGTGGTGGTGGAGGTGGTCAGGAGAGTGTGGAGGCTGCCTGGGTGTGGTGTGGAGGTGGTCAGGAGAGTGTGGAGGCTGCCTGGGTGTGGTGGTGGAGGTGGTCAGGAGAGTGTGGAGGCTGCCTGGGTGTGGGTGGTGGAGGTGGTCAGGAGAGTGTGGAGGCTGCCTGGGTGTGGTGGTGGAGGTGTTGACGCTGGTGACTGTCTCAAGGTTTCGGACGGTTCCCACAGTCCACCTGGAAAACATAAACAGTTACTTCACGTTGATACTTTCCGTTCCTCATGTCGATCAACTGTTCTTCTAAATCCTTCCCTGCCTGCCTCTCCTCCTCGCCTCACAAGGCCAGAGGGACGTATACACAACGTCTTAAGAAATACTGCAATTGTATCTTAATGCCAATAAAACTGACAAAATACACAACGAAATCACACTAATGGTATGAGTATCATTGAGAACCAACGATGACGGTACTTGGTTACAAGTACCGTCATCGTTGGTTCTCAATGATACTCATACCATTAGTGTGATTTCGTTGTGTATTTTGTCAGTTTTATTGGCATTAAGATACAATTGCAGTATTTCTTAAGACGTTGTGTATACGTCCCTCTGGCCTTGTGAGGCGAGGAGGAGAGGCAGGAGGGAAGGATTTAGAAGAACAGTTGAGCGAAGTGAGGAACGGAAAGTTATCAACGTGAAGTAACTGTTTATGTTTTCCAGGTGGACTGTGGGAACCGTCCGAAACCTTGAGACAGTCACCAGCGTCAACCACCTCCACCACCACACCCAGGCAGCCTCCACACTCTCCTGACCACCTCCACCACCACACCCAGGCAGCCTCCACACTCTCCTGACCACCTCCACCACCACACCCAGGCAGCCTCCACACTCTCCTGACCACCTCCACCACCACACCCAGGCAGCCTCCACACTCTCCTGACCACCTCCACCACCAAACCAGACTCCACACTCTCCTGACCACCTCCACCACCACACCCGGCAGCCTCCACTCCTCTTACCACGCACCACACCGGCCACACTCCTGCATACCACACACCCAGGCACTCCACACTACCAACACCAACCTGAACAGCACACCAATGTAGTCCCCAGCAAGACAGACCAACTAACATATGGAAACAGACCCCAACACGCGAAGACAGACCCCACTTACATACCTCTACAGGTACACTCAACATACCAATTTATGCCCCCATAACCCCAAGGTTCGCCCCCCTTAACCTCAAGGCAGACTCCACTAACATACTAAGGTAGACCCAACCTACGTATCAATACAGACCACAATACATACCAAGCAAGACCCAAATAACATTCCAAAGGGGAAACTCCACGACAGACGGGAGACCCAACTAAACTTCCTTGACAAACTTCACCAACACACAGAAGCAGTCTCTATAAATACAAAGGCTGAACAAGTATTATATACTGTTTATATAAAACATTAATGTTCATGTTTATGCCACACCCAATAAAGATATCCATAAACAGTTTTCCATGATTTCATCCCAATGTGAGTGAAAGGCTTTATCATGGACGGCATGAGGAGGCGCGGAGGAACCGCCTCCACGAGGGCTTTGATAGCTAAAGATCTTGTTGTCTGGGGAGATAAGGAAGGGTCTCGTTGGACCCACAAGTTAAAGTATAATGTATTTTGTATAAACAAGGATCAGGGGAGGAGAGAGTGTCCATATATGTATGGACATGGAGATATCAATAAGCGGTTGATATGTCTACGGTCCCGCCATTATCCCGAGAACACTTTCCAGCTGAATTTTGAACTGAAGTTGTGTCTTTGCATGAAACAGCTTCAGGCAGGTAGGCTCCATGGGTTTATTTCTTTATGGGTGGAGAAAAACATGTGTTTTCTGCCATACATTTTGGCTTGTTGAGCTTGAAGTGTTGCGCCCTTGAGTGAGTTACACTGGACCTTGTAAAGAAACAGTCTGGAATAATATCCTCCAGTTTATTCAGTATTTCAGTGCCAAATGAGAATCAGAGAATACACCAACTTATTGTCCAAGAGTTTTAGCAAGCCAAATATATATATATATATATATATATATATATAATATATAGATATATATATATATATATATATATTTAAGGTGAAGGAAACGTGAGAGTAGTCTGACAGAACGGTTAGGACAACCTTTCTCCACAAATTTTGGGAGTTGATACACAAAGAGAGTTCTCACTTCACAACCCCCAACTCTCCCTATATATGCTTTCGACTCCCTAAAGTTCACAAAAATGTGTGGTCCTTGTGCGCCCTATAAGTCACGTATTCCTTCTTTCCCTTAAAAAAGAAGTGGGGGGGGGAACTAACAATCTTAATTTGTGCTTACTAAAAACTTGGGCAAGGGTCTCAAAATGAGATGTTATTGAATTCTCATTAATGGTTAACTCTTACTGATTTCACTAATCAAATTAAAACTCCAGTATTATAATTAATTGTTTTGACTCAATGGAGTGCCCGCTAGAGAGAAATAGAAACTTAGGATGCAGTTCAATACAACCACTACTTAGTGTGGACGAACCATCGCGATAGATTATTCCCGCCCTCACCGAGAGCTGTGACCAAAGAGCCAAAGCTCAACCCTCGCAAACACAACTTTGAGTAATCTAAGGCAATAGGGTTAGCTTTGTTGTTACTTCCATATTCACAAACGTCTCTCGTTGATAAGGTTCTGGATTATCTGAGCAAAATATGAAGAATGTATTTGAGTTCTCAGTCCCATGGTAAACTTTGTGAGTTGAGTTCCCCGTCCCATGAGTAAACCTTTGTGAGTTGAGTTCCCAGTCCCCATGAGTAAACTTTTGAGTTGAGTTCCCCGTCCCATGGAATAACTATATTATGAGTTGGAGTGATCTCCGTCCACATAGTAAACTTTGTGAGTTGAGTTCCCCGTCCCTGGTAACTTTGTGAATTGTAGTTCCCGTCCCATAGAAACTTTGTGAGTTGAGTTCCCCGTCCCATGTTAAACTTGGTGAGTTGGAGTTCCCCGTCCATGGTAAACTTTTTGTGAGTTGAGTTCCCCTCCCATGGTAACTTTGTGAGTTGAGTTCCCCGTCCCATGGTAAACTTATGTGAGTTTGAGTTTCCCCGTCCCATGTAACTTTGTGAGTTGAGTTCC
>WNGS01089284.1:0-11338 GCA_020271785.1 Procambarus virginalis
GGAGGCAAACCAAGCAACCTGGTGGAATTTGACCTCACCAGTGATGAGGTCAAAAGGTGTCTGCTGGAGCTGGATGTGACAAAGGCTGTGGGCCTGACAGAATCTCACCATGGATACTAAAAGAAGGTGCAGAAGCACTAAGTGTGCTACTCTCTATGGTGCATAACAGGTCACTGGCAAACAGGAGACCTACCGGAAAGTTGGAAGACAGCTAATGTGGTCCCAATATACGAAAAAGGGTGACAGGCAAGAGGCAGAACTACAGGCAGTGTCCTTAACTTGCATACCATCCAAGGTGATGGAGAAGATCGTGAGAAAAGGCTCGTAGAAATCTGGAGGGAAACAGCTTTGTAACGCACCACAACACAGGGTTCAGAGATGGTAAATCGTGCCTTACGGGCCTAATAAAATTCTATGACCAGGCAACAAAAATTAGGCAAGAAAGAGATGGGTGGGCAGACTGCATTTTCTTGGACTGTCAAAGTGCCTTTGACACAGTACGTCATAAAAGGCTGCTAGAAAAGTTGGAGCAACAGGCAGGAGTAAAAGGGAAGGTGCTCCAGTGGATAAGGGAGTACTTAAGCAACAGGAAACAGCGAGCAACGGTGAGGGGGGAGACATCAGAGTGGATGAGATGTCATCACCGGAGGATGTTGCCTCCGGGTGACATCTCGGAGTCCTCCAGGGCTCAGTACTTGGACCCATCCTGTTTCTGATATATGTAAACGATTTTCCAGAGGGTATAGACTCGTTTCTCTCAATGTTTGCTGATGATGCAAAATTATAAGAAAAATCAAGACAGATGAAGATAGACAGAGACTACAAGATGACCTAGACAAACTGGAGGAATGGTCTAGAAAATGGCTACTAAAGTTTAACTCAGGAAAGTGTAAGGTAATGAAATTAGGCGAAGGGAGCAGAAGGCTGAACACAAGGTACCATCTGGGAGGTGAAATCCTACATGTGTCAAATAGAGAGAAAGATCTGGGGGTTGATATCACACTGAACCTGTACCCAGAGGCTCACATCAAAAGGATATCATCAGCGGCATATGCTGGACTGGCCAACATAAGAAATGCCTTTAGAAACTTGCGTAAGGAATCGTTCAGGATCCTGTATACCACTTCTGTAAGACCAATCTTGGAGTATGCAGCTCCAGCCTGGAGTCCATACCTAGTTAAACACAAGACAAAGTTAGAGAAGATTCAGAGGTATGCCACCAGGCTCGTCCCGGAACTGAGAGGAATGAGCTACGAGGAAAGGCTAAAGGAGCTGAACCTCATATCCCTGGAAAAGAGAATAGTAAGGGGAGACATGATAACCACCTACAAAATTCTCAGGTGAATTGACAGGGCGGACAAAGACAAACTCTTCAGCACGGGTGGGACACGAACAAGGAGACACAGGTGGAAACTGAGTACCCAGATGAGCCACAGAGACGTTAGAAGGATTTTTTTCAGTGTCAGAGTAGTTAACAGGTGGAATGCATTAGGCAGTGATGTGGTGGAGGGTGACTCCATACACAGTTTCAAGTGTAGATATGATAGAGCCCAGTAGGCTCAGGAATCTGTACACCTGTTGATTGACAGTTGAGAGGCGGGACCAAAGAGCCAGAGCTCAACCCCCGCAAGCACAACTAGGTGAGTACACACACACACAAATACAATAAGTCAGGTGTTTAAACAAAAACACTTTTTTGGTCTTGAGTACTGCGTCAATAAATTTCGCTCGTTAACTCTTATCTTGATTGTCAGTAAAAATCTCTCGTTAACTAAGTCTAGTGTGCGAGTACAGTGTCCTCGTTAATCATGTGTAGTGTGTGAGTACAGTGTCCTCGTTAATCTTGTGTAATGTGTGAGTACAGTGTCCTCGTTAATCTTGTGTAGTGTGCGAGTACAGTGTCCTCGTTAATCTTGTGTAATGTGTGACTACAGTGTCCTCGTTAATCTTGTGTAGTGTGCGAGTACAGTGTCCTCGTTAATCATGTGTAGTGTGTGAGTACAGTGTCCTCGTTAATCTTGTGTAATGTGTGAGTACAGTGTCCTCGTTAATCTTGTGTAGTGTGCGAGTACAGTGTCCTCGTTAATCTTGTGTAATGTGTGAGTACAGTGTCCTCGTTAATCTTTTGTAGTGTGCGAGTACAGTGTCCTCGTTAATCATGTGTAGTGTGTGAGTACTGTGTCCTCGTTAATCTTGTGTAATGTGTGAGTACAGTGTCCTCGTTAATCTTGTGTAATGTGTGAGTACAGTGTCCTCGTTAATCTTGTATAATGTGTGAGTACAGTGTCCTCGTTAATCTTGTGTAATGTGTGAGTACAGTGTCCTCGTTAATCTTGTGTAATGTGTGAGTACAGTGTCCTCGTTAATCTTGTGTAATGTGCGAGTACAGTGTCCTCGTTAATCTGGTGTAATGTGTGAATACAGTGTCCTCGTTAATCTTGTATAATGTGTGAGTACAGTGTCCTCGTTAATCTTGTGTAGTGTGTGAGTACAGTGTCCTCGTTAATCTTGTGTAATGTGTGAGTACTGTGTCCTCGTTAATCTTGTATAATGTGTGAGTACAGTGTCCTCGTTAATCTTGTGTAGTGTGTGAGTACAGTGTCCTCGTTAATCTTGTGTAATGTGTGAGTACAGTGTCCTCGTTAATCTTGTATAATGTGTGAGTACAGTGTCCTCGTTAATCTTGTGTAATGTGTGAGTACAGTGTCCTCGTTAATCTTGTGTAATGTGTGAGTACAGTGTCCTCGTTAATCTTGTGTAATGTGTGAGTACAGTGTCCTCGTTAATCTTGTGTAGTGTGCGAGTACAGTGTCCTCGTTAATCTTGTATAATGTGTGAGTACAGTGTCCTCGTTAATCTTGTGTAATGTGTGAGTACAGTGTCCTCGTTAATCTTGTGTAGTGTGCGAGTACAGTGTCCTCGTTAATCTTGTGTAATGTGTGAGTACTGTGTCCTCGTTAATCTTGTGTAATGTGTGAGTACTGTGTCCTCGTTAATCTTGTGTAATGTGTGAGTACTGTGTCCTCGTTAATCTTGTGTAATGTGTGAGTACAGCTTTGACCTGGAATGATCTTGGAGCCTCTATTGCTGTGCTTAAAATGATGTACACAGCCTATGTGCGCTCCGTCATAGACTATGCCGCACCAGTTCTGTGCACCTACTCCCAAAGCGATATGAAAAGGCTTGAAAGCATTCGGAATGAAGCCATGACAATCATTCTTGGAGTTCCAAGAACTGCCAAAACGTCTAATCTACGAGAGTTGTCCCTTCCCAGTGTTAAAAGCAGAATTAAGGAACTGAATGCTAAGCTTACAATTAGGATAGCCAGAGATTCCCATTACAATGATATTGCCAAGAAAAAACTGAGTTCTGTGCTACTTTCAGGAGGAAACAGGAGAAGCAAAAAATGGCATCACAGATCAGTCTGCTACCTGGAAGAGCTTCACCTGCTTGAGCAAGCCCGTGAGTTCCTGCCTGTAGAGAGGTTACCTCCCTGGGAGGATGACTCGTGCAAGATTATCATCAATGAAATAGCAACGAGAAAGTCCAACATGTTACCACAAGAAATGAGGCACAAGTATCTCGAGGAAATTTATATAGAACCCGGAGATGAGATAGATCAAATCTACACTGACGGGTCATCTAACCCTGTCAATGGCAGGGCTGGTGCAGCATATACTATAATATAGGACGCAGAAATGAAGAAAAAATGCATATTGAGAACTATACCTCTTGAACACAAGCAGAGCTAACTGCCATTGTTATGGCGTTAAGATTCCTTGAACGAAACACTAATGGCGCAGTGATAATGCGCAGTGATCTTCACTGACTCTAAAGCAGCACTACAAAGCCTAAGTAAAACTCGGGCAGAAAATCTTGCGATAGTCGCTGAGATCAAGAGAGCTGTGAGAGTACTTACCAATCAGGGAAGAGTCGTCAAGTTTCTGTGGATCCCCTCCCATGTTGGGGTTCCCCTCCCATGTTGGGGGTCCCCTCCCATGTGGGGGTCCCCTCCCATGTTGGGGTTCCCCTCCCATGTTGGGGCTCCCCTCCCATGTTGGGGTCCCCTCCCATGTTGGGGGTCCCCTCCCATGTTGGGGGTCCCCTCCCATGTGGGGGATCCCCTCCCATGTTGGAATATGTGGGAATGAACGAGCAGATATGCTGGCTGCTGAAGGCGCTGAAGGAGACCATATTGAATACATCATACTCAAGACTCTACTACAAATTAGAGGTATTGTCAGGCAACATCACCGTGACAAGGTAACTGAGGAAAGGAGGATAGAAGCACAAACCAGTGAATCTGTACGATGGTACAACATGGTTGCAGCTGGCAATCCCAATCGTTATGGCCGAAGAGGAGAACGAGGGAGAGAATCAGTAATAGCGAGAATCCGTCTTCGATACAAATATCCATGGAGACTCGGAATGGAAACAACAGTTGATCAGCGAAGTTGTAGAATCTGTGGTGAGAGTGATGGACACCGCCTTGACCACTATCTACGTGAATGTGAACACCTGAGAGACATCAGAAGTATGTGTAGAATAATAAACCCCACATTGTTTGAGTTAGGAAAACACAATTTGTCAAATATTGATACTGTTCTTAAGAGATTTCCCCATTTTGCACCCGCAAGATAACGTAAGATTTTAAGGGTTGACAGATGTTAATCTTCTTGTTTGAGGAGCTGTTCACTTGAGACAGTTAAGCAAGTCCCAGCTGTGTCTGGGTACAAGTGACAGGATGAACAACCCAGCGGGTTTTCTTCCTATTGGGGAGTGTTGTACATGCTGCTATGGCGGTATGTCCACTCACAGGATGAGTGGTGCTGCCCAATACTGCCACTATGGCGGTGTGTCCACTCACAAGATGAGTGACGCTGCCCAATACTGTCACTATGGCGGTGTGTCCACTCACAGGATGAGTGACGCTGCCCAATACTGTCACTATAGCGGTGTGCCCACTCACAGGATGAGTGGCGCTGCCCAATACTGTCACTATGGCGGTGTGTCCACTCACAGGATGAGTGGCGCTGCCCAATACTGTCACTATGGCGGTGTGTCCACTCACAGGATGAGTGGCGCTGCCCAATACTGTCACTATGGCGGTGTGTCCACTCACAGGATGAGTGACGCTGCCCAATACTGTCACTATGGCGGTGTGTCCACTCACAGGATGAGTGGCGCTGCCCAATACTGTCACTATGGCGGTGTGTCCACTCACAGGATGAGTGACCCTGCCCAATACTGTCACTATGGCGGTGTGTCCACTCACAGGATGAGTGACCCTGCCCAATACTGTCACTATGGTGGTGTGTTCACTCACAGGATGAGTGACGCTGCCCAATAAACTCGCCCCTCGGGGCAAAATTACAAAAATAAAATACAGTGATGGAGAGGGGAGTAAAGAAACATTACCGCGATAGAGTAGGGGGGACTCTCATATTCCCGCGACGGTAGGGGAGTGTGTCGGACCCCTCACCGTCCGGAGTGACCCAGCGTCGACCCCCGACGTCACCGCCCGTGACCCCAACCCCAGCTATCACACTCCTCGGTCGTTACATCTACAATGTTTTGCATGGATCACCCATACCAGCTCGCCCTTGCTATTACCCAGATTATCTCCCTCAGATCGTGATTACAGGTTATCGCCTTATCGACACTTTGCCGCTATGCCGTTTGAACAATGGATCTCCTCGACCGCAGCACTTGCTGAATTATTAATACACAACGGTGAGGATAAATCACCATTCTGTGCTATGGTGAGGAGCGCGGCGAGTGTTGGGATATATGTAATTCTCGTGAAGTTTGATGGTTGGTGATTATAGGTCCGGGTGACCTGGTGCCTCGTGTACAAGACACCAATAGCCAGAGATCAATGTGATCTTCACAGGTGATAACGACGCCCCGCGCACCTCCTCTGCCACACTGCACATCAACAACCTTCTCCCACACCTTTTTTTGCTGATTTTCAATCAAACTCAACACCATGTGAGTGCTTTAGACATTATCAAACTTCACACTTCATTAGAATATCCTCAAGGTAATTGGATTCAGCGAGTAACGAGTTACGAGAGGGAGTATTCAGTGTAAACAGTGAAAGGGTGTAGCCAATATATGACTATCTTGACGCAGTGTTCCGTGAGGCGGTCACTGCTCAACCCAATATTTCCAGCTTCAAATTGAAATAAATGGGAATTCAAATGAAGGTGCTTGGCCGTCGCTTCATACATTTTTAATGCTGGCATTTGCATTAGTAATGTTGTCCAATATACAAATTCTGTGTTTCTGACGAGAGTCTATCGCTACTAGACGGAGAGAGACTCTCGAAGCGATAGATTTTTTTATTCTTGACGTGTTATCGGGTAATTTTTTTATCTTCATTCTTTTCTGTTCGGCTTTTGTTGAAAGCCAAACATATCTTTTATCATTGGTGTATTTTAAATCCATCACTCTCACTCTGTCTGTCAACAACAATACCATTTTGTGTCTATCTGTCCCCATGCCGTCGCTGCATGCTCAAGAGTGGGTCTCACGTAGGGTGTATACAGCACTTGGAAAGATCCTTTACTCAAGGTTCTTAAGAATATGTGAACATTTACCAGTACGACACATCTGCCACCTTCTTTATTCTACCGACATGTGCCTCGCCTGGTCTACTGGACTCATCGTGTAGATGAACTCATCTACTGAACTGGACTCATTGTGTAGATGAACTCATCTACTGAACTGGACTCATCGTGTAAATGAACTCATCTACTGGACTGGACTCATCGTGTAGATGAACTCATCTACTGAACTGGACTCATCATATTCATCATTATGCCCTCTGGCTCCTCTCTCCATCACCACGTGTGTGCCGCAGTTCGAGTCCAGCAGGAGTTTCACAGTTGTTTATATCTAACTCATCTTTCTATATTTCCGTGCTCGTCTGTCTGATTCGTCTCATGTGTTTAGCAATCACTGATAACAAGGAACTGACTTCCTCTGTTAGTTTGTGTGTGTGAGTCAAGGAGAGGCTGGCCCCCCCCCCCCAACCACCGCTTTCTCAAGTATCTCGTCTTACTGTGACTCTTTGTCTTCATCTGACATGTGTTCCCTCATCTACTTCTGCACTATTTCTGTTACACTGTGTGTGTGTGTGTGTGTGTGTGTGTGTGTGTGTGTGTGTGTGTGTGTGTTTATATATATTTACTATTTTTTCCTGCAGAATCGAGCTATTAGCTCTTGGACCCCGCCTTTCTAACCAATCTATTTTTCCTCTACAATGTCTACTACATATATTTCTCTCTAACACACACACACACACACACACACACACACACACACACACACACACACACACACACACACACATCCCCAGAAATCAGCCCGTAGCAGCAGTCTAACTTTCAGGTACCTATATACTGCTAGGTAAACAGGGCTATCAGAGAGAAAGAAACTGTGTCCATTTGTTTCTGCCTCCATCGGGAGTCGAACCCGAGCTCTTAGAACTTCGATTCTAGAGCCCTGTCCACTCAGCCGCGACGCCCCTGAGTCTGTACTCGCCTATTTGTTCTTGCAGGATCGAGAATTGGCTCTTGGATCCCGCCTTTCCAGCCATCGGTTGTTTACAGCAATGACTCCTGTCCCATTTCCCTATCATATCTAGTTTTAAAATTATGAATAGTATTTGCTTCCACAACCTGTTCCTTAAGTGCATTCCATTTTCCCACTACTCTCACGCTAAAAGAAAACTTCCTAACATCTCTGTGACTCATCTGAGTTTCCAGCTTCCATCCATGTCCCCTCGTTCTGTTACTATTCCGTGTGAACATTTCGTCTATGTCCACTCTGTCAATCCCTCTGAGTATTTTATACGTTCCTATTATGTCCCCCCTCTCCCTTCTTCTTTCTAGTGTCGTAAGGCACAGTTCCCTCAGGCGCTCCTCATACCCCATCCCTCGTAACTCTGGGACGAGTCTCGTTGCAAACCTCTGAACCTTTTCCAGTTTCCTTATATGCTTCTTCAGATGGGGACTCCATGATGAGGCGGCATACTCTAAGACTGGCCTCACGTAAGCAGTGTAAAGCGCACTAAATGCCTCCTTACTTAGGTTTCTGAATGATGTTCTAACTTTTGCCAGTGTAGAGTACGCTGCTGTCGTTATCCTATTTATATGTGCCTCAGGAGATAGATTAGGTGTTACGTCCACACCCAGGTCTCTTTCTCGCGTCGTCACAGGTAGGCTGTTCCCCTTCATTGTGTACTGTCCCTTTGGTCTCCTATCTCCTAGTCCCATTTCCATAACTTTACATTTGCTTGTGTGTGTGTGTGTGTGTGTGTGTGTGTGTGTGTGTGTGTGTGTGTGTGTGTGTGTGTGTGTGTGTGTGTGTGGTGTGGTGGACTTCGGCGTTCCAGGTTCCGCTTTAAGCAGTCGACCCTCTGGTGTTAGGAGGGTCAACTCCTAACTTACACTTACCCTTGTCGTGCGCTGCATCTCACGCAGCCTTTACTCGTAACTCATGCCTCTTAGTTCTGGGACTTCCCATATCCCATTCTGTATCCTGTGTCTGGCCTCCTGTTTCCACCGCCTAGTTTCATTAACTTGCATTTATTCGGGTTGAACTTTAGCAGCCATTTGTTGGACCATTCACTCAGTCTGTCTAGGTCATCTTGTAGCCTCCTACTATCATCCTCACTTTGTCCTCCTCATAATTTTGCTTCATCAGCAAACATTGAGAGAAACGATTCTATACCCTCTGGGAGATAATTTACATATATCAGACACAGTATAGGTTCAAGGCTGACCCCTGCGGGACTCCACTCGTAACGTCTCGCCAATCTGAGACCTCACCCCTCACACTGACTCGTTGTCTCCTGTTGCTTAGGTGCTCCTTTATCCAATGGAGTACTTCCCTTTCACTCCAGCCTGCATCTCCAGCTTTTTCACTAGCCTCTTGTGTGGCACTGTATCAAAGACTATCTGACAATCCAAGAATATGCAGTCTGCCCACCCTTCTCTTTCTTGCCTTATTATTTTTAATACTTCAAGAGTCAGAGAGAGAGAACATAAGAACGGCCTTTAGAAACTTGTGAAAGGAATCTTTCAGAACATTATATACCACATTTATCAGACCAATCCTGGAGTATGCGGCTCCAGCATGGAGTCCATATCTAGTCAAGCATAAGACTAAACTGGAAAAGGTTCAAAGGTTTGCCACCAGACTAGTACCCGAGCTGAGAGGTATGAGCTACGTGGAGAGACTACAGGAATTAAACCTCACCTCGTTGGAAGACAGAAGAGTTAGGGGGACATGATCACCACATTCAAGATTATCAAGGGAATCGACAGGGTTGATAAAGACAGGCTATTTAACACAAGGGGCACACGCACTAGGGGACACAGGTGGAAACTGAGTACCCAAATGAGCCACAGAGATATTAGAAAGAACTTTTTTAGTGTCAGAGTGGTTGACAAATGGAATGCATTAGGAAGTAATGTGGTGGAGGCTGACTCCATACACAGTTTCAAATGTAGATATGATAGAGCCCAATAGGCTCAGAACCTGGCTCAGGAACCTGTACACCTGTTGATTGACGGTTGAGAGGCGGGACCAAAGAGCCAGAGCTCAACCCCCGCAAGCACACACTAGGTGAGTACACACACACACACACACACACACACACACACACACACACACACACACATACCCTACAAGGGAGGACTTTTCAAGCTTATCTCTAATATCGAAATTAGGCGATAATTAGCGTGTGTTGGTGTAGACGTACGTGTGTGTGTGTGTGTGTGTGTGTGTGTGTGTGTGTGGTGTGTGTGTGTGTGTGTGTGTGTGTGTGTGTGTGTGTGTGTGTGGTGTCCGCGCCGCTCCGCACCACACCTCATGTCTGTAGGTAAATAACTCCTCACAGACCAGCTTAGACAACAGCTATATAGGGCGTCTCTACCCTTCGTGATAACAACATGCACTCACTTGAACATTATATTGTAGAATGTCCCATATTGACTGACTTTCGCCCTACTGGGCTGAGGTATGCTGAACTCTGTAATTACTATATGAGTACTGGAACACTTGATGATATATTGGACTTGTATCCAAGATTTACCATGTAATGTATCAATTATACAATGTATGTATGTGATGTAACTATATAACCTGAGCTTGTAAAAGCACCTTCATCACCTTCAGTGATTAAGTGCTTAATTGCACACTAGTTTCTCTATCAGCTATCTCACCCTGTCGTAGTAAATGAGATAAATGTATGTGAATGCATGTGTGTGTATATATGTATGTATATATGTATATGTACGAATATGTGTGGTGTATGTGTATGTATGTGTATCAAGTATACATATGGAAGCTGATCAGAATTACATTTCACCTTTGTAAATGCACATAAATGACACTATGTAAAAGACACATCGAACACTTTATGTAGGGCATACGTAAATCTGTGTATCTATGTATTTCCGTATGTAAGTTAGCTTAGCATTTTAAAAGCACCGAATCACCTTCAGTGGTTGATTGTTCAATAAACCCTTGAACTACATGTTTAACACATCTCTGACCCTGTCCATGGAGGACAGAAGAAAATGTATATATGCTGGTTAGCATTGTAAATGTCTGGCCACGTCTGTGGTAGAAAATAATAATAATAATAAAATAAACTCCCTCTACTCTCGTCTACAATGACGCCTCAGGGGTACAATGACGCCACAGGGTACAATGACGCCCCAGGGTACAATGACGCCTCAGGGTACAGGGACGCCTCAGGGTACAATGAGGCCCAGGGTACAATGACGCCTCAGGGGTACAATGACGCCTCAGGGGTACAATGACGCCTCAGGTACAATGACGCCTCAGGGGTACAACGACGTCCCAGGGTACAATGACGCCTCAGGGGTACAATGACGCCTCAGGGTACAATGACGGCTCAGGGTACAATGACGCCTCAGGGTACAATGACACCTCAGGGGTACAATGACGCCTCAGGGTATAATGACGCCTCAGGGTACAATGTTTTGTTTACTTTAAAACACAACACGGTATTAATCAGTGTTAGTGAGGGTGAGAGACTAGTGGGAGGGAGGGAGGGAGGGTGAGGGAGACCGAAGAAGGAAGAGGGAGAGAGAGAGAGAGAGAGAGATAGAGATAGATATAGATAGATAGATAGAGACAATGATAGATAGAGAGAGAGATAAGGGATTGATAGAGAAATGTAAGTCCACTAACTTCCTGTTTATGGTCTGTTGGTATGGTTCATTTTGGTTAATGTTGACGGAGAATATTCCGGTTGACGGAGAATATTCCGGTTGACGGAGAATATTCCGGTTGACGG
>WNGS01089285.1:0-13961 GCA_020271785.1 Procambarus virginalis
TGACTGAGTAGCATGCCAGTACTGCAAAGATGCAACTAAGGGAATAAGTCATAGGACGTTAACCGTGCCTAGAGTCGGCTAGCCGAAGCAATGTTGCAGTACTCGCAAACAGCGTAATGCTATAATTAAACAATGCCAGAGATAATGAGTGGCACAGCCAGTACAGTATGATAAAATATATTCTGCATACGCAGAGGGCATAGAAAATAATGAAGATTTTTCATGGTAAAATAGCGTAATGCTATAATTAAACAATGCCAGAGATAAATGATTGGCACAGCCAGTACAGTATGGATAAAATATATTGTGCATACGCAGAGGGCATGAAAAATATTTAAGATTTCCAGGGGTAATGACATGCTAGTGCCTAGTACATGTAAAGTCTGCAACCCCCAACTTGCACCAGTAGTGAGCACTTGACATATGGTAAGTAGCTGCGGGCAGCCCTAGACTTGGGGATCCGGCGCAGCACCCCCCAAATTACTAAATTAAAGAGAAGCATAGGCGAAACATGTGGGGCTCGGAGAGCATAAGAAGTTCTGCAGTCAAGGGAGGAGGGCGGGTGTTTCGTGTGAAGCGTAGCGGAGCCGAGTGGAAAGAGGGAGAAACTGCTCGTGCGTTTGCTTAAATGTGCCCCCCCCCCACGGCGCGCGCAGCTCTCCTGAGCGCTGCGTATATGTTTATTCTCGCTCCCAGAATTCCCCCGCTTAATTTAAATTATGCAGGGGCCATTTCTGGGCGGAGAGAAAAACAAACAGGAGCGGGGGGACCTTAATTTATTAATTAATGTTTACAGAGCGACTGCTGTACCACAATAAAAGAAATCGTAACATGACTGAGTAGCATGCCAGTACTGCAAAGATGCAACTAAGGGAATAAGTCATAGGACGTTAATCGTGCCTAGAGTCGGCTAGCCGAAGCAATGTTGCAGTACTCGCAAACAGCGTAATGCTATAATTAAAACAATGCCAGAGATAATGAGTGGCACAGCCAGTACAGTATGATAAAATATATTCTGCATACGCAGAGGGCATAGAATAATAATGAAGATTTTCATGGTAAAATAGCGTAATGCTATAATTAAACAATGCCAGAGATAAATGATTGGCACAGCCAGTACAGTATGGATAAAATATATTGTGCATACGCAGAGGGCATGAAAAATATTTAAGATTTTCCAGGGGTAATGACATGCTAGTGCCTAGTACATGTAAAGTCTGCAACCCCCAACTTGCACCAGTAGTGAGCACTTGACATATGGTAAGTAGCTGCGGGCAGCCCTAGACTTGGGGATCCGGCGCAGCACCCCCACTCCGCAGGCCAGCGAAGCCGGTCCCCCACCCCCCTGAAGGGCGAGGTGCCCGCTGGCCGCAGAAGAACCTATCTAGGTAATGGAATGACGTCTTGCCTGACATAGGAGTGGAACGCATCGCTTTTCCACCTGCCGACTGCTCTGATTGCTGCCGGTGCCAGGCCATCCATGGACATCTGCGTGGCCCTGCCGATTCGGAAGGAGTGTGGTGCATAATCGTTTGGAGGCAGTCCTAGGGCTCGAACGGCGGCACGTAGCACCCATGTGAAATCCTGTCTGGTGACGGGGGAGCCCGATTCGCCCAGGAAGATAGGTCCTGGTTCCAAGCCCCGTCGTTTTAAGAAGTTCGTCATAGCACGGACCGGGCAGTACTTACTGTAGGGGACTGCACTCAGGGTTAACTTGGGGGTACGCCCTGCGCTGTGCTTGTAGGAGGCAAACGCGATGACTATCCCCGTCCGCGATAAAGTTAGCTGGTCCAAGCGTAGTGTGTGTTGTCCCTTCCCCGCATAGGTCGCCTCCCCTGGCCGGAGGCAAGCATAGAAGGCGAGGGAGAAGAGCGCTCGGTAGCAGGTCTTCTCGTACGTCGAGCGGCAGACACCTCGCAGGGCCCCCAGTAGTCGCTGGAGTAGTCGCCTGGTCACGGGCAATCGTCGTGCGGGGGCCCGTTGGGCCTTGTTGCGTGCTCCCTTAAGTAGTTGTGTGACTAGGAACTGACGTGTGGGGTCCTCCCTACCATGCAGCTTGAACATGAAGGCGATAGCCGCAAGGTAAGCACTAAGAGAGCGGTATGCCAAACCTCGAGACAGCAGCGACTGCAGGAAGTTCGCCAGTGTCGTGGACGTAGCCTCGAAGGGGCAACCCCGTCTCCTGCCGTTCGATACATACTCCACGTACTCCGCCCACTTATGTTGATACGTTCGTCGTGTCGCAGGCTGTAGGGAGTCGAGCAGCGTCCTTACAGTTTCAGGGTGAAGTTGCAGGGCAGGAGGTGCTGCGGGATTGCGGTTGGCTTCTCGGCGAGTCCTGCGTCTCGCAGGAACGATGGCGGCAGTACCTGCAACCGGGAGAGAGCGTCACAAACCCCGTTTAACTTGCCCGGGAGGTGTGAAGGAAGAAGCGTAATATTATGTGTGAGAAGGAGGATTGCCAGTGGCCGGACCAGTTGCATGAGGAGGGGGCACCTGGCAGACAGGGATTGAAGCACATTTACCACAGCGGCGTTGTCGGACCTACACACAAGCCTCTTGTTTGCTAACACAGGTGCAAAGATGGATATCCCCATGTAGAAAGGGTAAAGTTCGAGGAGCGCGATGTTCAGCCGGCTCCAGTCCATAGGCCAGGTACCCCTGAGCCAGGCCGCTCCGAGTGTGAGTCCATAACCCATGGATGAGGCATCCGCGCACATCGTGAGGGCCGTGGCGTTCCCCCATCCACCGTCTGGTGGAAAAACCGTAACTCCATTGAACGCGCCGAGGAACGTGTGCCAGGCACGCAAGTCGAGCTTCGCCTCCGCGTCCAGCTGGCAGGGGCGTGAGGGACGTTGTACACCACGGGTGAGCGGGTGAAGACGTCGGAGGAAAGCCCGTCCCCCCGGTATGACTGACGTGGCGAATTGCAGTTTGCCGATAATCCCTTGCAGGTCCCGCAGGGGAAGGCTCTCGGCCCGCAGAGCGTCTTCCACTGCGGTCGTGTACTTCGTCCTCTTGTCGTCCGGCAGCCTTGTCTCCATACGTCGTGCGTCGATTTCAAGTCCAAGGAATGTGAGGCAGTGGTGGGGGCCTGCAGTCTTGTGGGGAGCCAGGGGTACGCCTAGGCGCTCACAGAGGGCAATGAACACCCGCAGGCTCCGCAAGCACTCCTCGTAGGTAGAACTCACGAAGAGGAAGTCGTCTAGCACCTTTACGACATCCCGCACGCCGAACTTCTCCGCAAGGATCCATTGCAGGGCGTCGGAGAACGTCTCGAAGATCCTGCAGGAAGGTGCCGCCCCCATGCTGAGCATTTTTTCATGGTAGTACCGCCCTCCGTAGGCGAAGCCGAGTAGGTGGTAGTCGCTGGGGTTGACCGGGACGATCCTGAACGCCTCTGCTATGTCGCATTTTGCCAGATGCGCCCCCGGCGAGCGTCTGACCACCAAGGCCACCGCGTCGTTGATGGACTGGTAGGTCACAGTTGTCTTTTCCCGCGGGATGTTGGCGTTCACGCTCTCGGAGGTATAGGGGTAGCTGAGGTTGTGCAGGAGCCTGTATTTTCCCGGCGTAGACTTCTCTCTCAGGGCTATAGGAGAACACTTGAAGTTCTCAAATGGGGGGACCTCGAAGGGGCCCGCTATGCGCCCCAGGCTCAGTTCCTTGTCGAGCATAGGCCCCACTATATGTGGCAGGGCTGTAGTTGCTGGGGGGTTACGAGAGGAGAGTGGTGTCCTTACCCCTTCGTAACCTAATAGGAAACCCCCCGGAAGCCTCCGACGACATAGTCCCGGAGGGGGTAACCCACTAGGAACGCATCAAGTGCGTCTGCGTCCACTGGCGTTGTGACGTGTCTTTCTTCCTGCTCCTGTCCTGAGCGGGGCGATGGGGACGATTCTCCTTGGCGGCGGCGACTCGAGGCTTGGCCTGGGGGCACGGGCAGTAGGCAGGATGTCGCTTGTGGCAACGCGGGCAGTAGTGCTTGAAAGTGCATGAGGGGACGGAGCAGCCCGCTCCGGTTGCGTGGAAGGCGTAGCAGTATCCCGGCGGTAGTCCGTAGGCCCGGGCAGTAGAGAGTGAACGTTCTGCTGGGTAGGCAGCGGCGCGAGGCGCCACCTGTATTCGCTCCTGCGCTGCACGTTGTACCGACCGAATCTCCAGGTCGAGCCTTAGCGCGGTCCAAGGGCAGCCCGACCTCTCCTTGTCCCACCTGAATGCCTCGTCATACCACATCCAGTCGCCGCGGAGGTTGCGCTTCATGGACTTCACGTAGCGGACGTAAGTGAAAAGCGCCCGGCCCTCGGCGGGATGTCGCTCCAGGTAGATTGAAGCGAAGATGTCGAAACCGTGCCCCCACTGCTCCGGCGTCAGAGGCGGCAAGTTCTTCGTGGATAACTGGGTCTCCGAGAGAGTGGCATGGCGTGTCTCCGAAGGCCTGGCATCGCGTTCGTAAGCCAGCAGCTCGCGCAAGTCGATGTACTTGTTTGCCCAGACTTTCTCTCTTAGGGCCAGTGGGACGTGCTCGCCTAGCATGGTGACGGTGTTGCCTCGCGTCCCCCAGGGCTGTGCCCCCCAAGGACTAGGGGTAGTGGGGAACAAGCTCTCTCGGCGGTACTCACCGTTGGAGGACGTGCTGGAAGAGCTGTGTCGCCGCCTTGACGTGCGGCTCCTTGCCCTTGACCGTGGTCGGCGCGCAGGGGGGGAAGCGGTGCGTGGAGGCCGGTCCGTGAGGGCGTCCGTGTTGTCCGCTCCGCCGGGGTTCGTAGTCTGCTGCCGTCTCGATTCGGAGGGGGGGCCCCGGGCCTGAGCAATGAGCGTCCTCAGCATTGCCCAGTCGGCGTCCGAAAGTTGGGAGGGGTGGTCAGCCACGCCCCCCGCAGCAATTCCGTTTGGATGGGCATCGGGTATATGGTCGCCATCCGAGTCAGAGCCTCCCGAAGAGGCCTCTGAGGAGGAGGCGAAGCGGGCGGGTTTCGTCCTTGTCCTGGGCGGTTGCTTCCTAGCAGCCCTTCGTCGCCGACCTCGTGTTGACGCCGTCCTTGTCCTCTTCTTCACCTCGGGTGGTTGGGGGGCCAGCGTCTCCGTACTGCGGATAGTGGCAAAATGAGCGGGCGGCCAAAGCAAGACAGTAAGTGAACCAAGGCTTAGGCATGCAAATAAGTAACTTTTAGCCCTGTAAACAAGTCATGCAAAACGGAAAGAAATTAAATAAACGCAAAAGGGGAACGGACACGATGAAAAAGCAAAAGTAACTTAAATAACGTAAATAAATAACAGAAACAATAGAGGAAATGGCAACTTAGCATAACCAAATTAATGGAAGACGGAGGAAGCGGAAAAAAAAAAAATATATATATATAACACTGAACCAGAGAAAAGTAAAATAAATAAATGTAAAATAAATAAAGTAAGTAAACTCGGGGAACTACAATGAAAGTATAAATAAACCTTAATTAGTTAATGAAATTTATAAAATAAACTAAGCGATCCGACAATGAATAATGAACTAAAATTTAAAGAAGTAAAACTGAGAATAAAAGCCAGGACTAACTAAAATTAAAATGGAAAGGGCATAAGAAGTGAGTAGAATAACGTAAGAACGAAGAGATAAATAAACTCATAAATGCGTCCCGAGCGGAAGTATAAGTGAAAGGAAATTAAAATAAAAAAGGAACGAAGTGTAACAGTAAAACGGGGGAAGGACATAAGAAACTTAACGAGATAAGAGTAGCCTGGAAAGCAAAAAGTAGGCGATAGCACAGGACCAGAAATAAGTAAATAAAATAAAGTGTAAATAAATTAAAGTAAATAAACTCTGGAAACTAAAATAAATTTATAAATAAACCTTAAGTAGTTAAAACTGCAAAACAAAACAAAATACATTAATTAAGTAAAGAACTAAAATAAATGTAGAAATAAACTAAAATTAAAGCCCGAACAGAACTAACAGCAAACGGGGTAAGGGCATAAGAAGTAATAGAATAAAACGTAAAACGGATGATAAATAAATAAACGCAGAAGAGGGTAGCGGGCTAGCAGAAATAAAGGCGAAAGTAAATTAAATAAAGGAAAAGGATAACGAAGTGTAACAGTAAAATGGAATAAGGACAAAGTAAACTTAACGAAAGTAAGGATTGACGGAGAAAACGAACATTGTAAGCAAACACAGAACCGGAAAATAAGTAAATAAAATAAATAATGTGCACATAAATAAATAAACAGTAAATAAACACGGGAACTAGATAAATTTATAAATGACCCTAAATAGTTAAAACTTCCAAATAAACAAAGTTAGACAAAAGGAACTAAAATGAATATAGTAACTAAATACAAAGTTACTGACTAGCCGGGGAAACCGGCAAAAGAAGCGTAGACACAGAAGCGGAAATAAGTAAAATACACAATGTGACACATAAAATAAATAACTTAAATGCGGGAAACTAAATAAATTTAACTAGACCTTAACTAGTAGAACTTTAAAATAGGCAAAACAAATTAAACAGAATTAATTAGAGAGCGAAAGAAACCTTAGAATTAAAATTAACCTGTACGTAAGAAAACTAATAATAAAATAAGGATAAAGGCGAAAGAAGTAGGTAGTATAATAAACGTACAAAACGGAATGAATAAAAAAAAGCAAAAGTGGGTAGCGGACGAGCAGAAATAAAGGCAGAAAATAAAGTAAATAAATAATGAAGAGTAACAGTAAACAGGCAGAGGACAAAGTAAACTTGACAAACTAAAGAATAGGCGGAGAAAGCGAAAGTGCATAACACGGAACGAGAAATAAGAGAATAAATAAATAATGCGTAAAATTATATAGGAAATAAACTCTGGAAACTAAAATAACTTTAAATAAACATTAATTAAATAATAAACTTAAATTAAACATTAACTAAGTAAAGTACTAAAATTATAAATAAAGTAAATAAACTAATTTTAAGCCCGGAAAAAAGTACCCAATATGGAAATGAGAAGCAGAGACCGCGTGCAAAGCAGGAGAAACGAAAAATGGGGCAGTAACCGAAAGAGGGCATAAGTAAGAAAAAAATGCATAAGCGGACACAAAAAGTAAACAATTACAAATAACACAGCAATACGAACGTACCAATAAGTGAAAAACTGAGGGCAGACCGTGACAAATGTAAGCCTGAAAACAAATGTCGAATAAACGGAAAATAGGCAAACGAAAGAATGTGGAACAGGAACTGCTTAAGGACAAAGAAACAAACTCATATGTATGTGCCATGGGGAACAGATAAAACGGAGGCAGAAACCCAGGAAAGTCAAAGTAGAATAAACAAAATAAAATTAAAGCGGGGAGGGAAGTAAATAAACGGAAAGGGTAGCAGTACAAGAAGGGCAGAAAAAAGGGGAAGAAACGAAAAAGCGCATAAAAATGCACATGACAAACAGGAAAAGACAAAAGAACTGATAAAGGGAATCAGTAAATACCAGAAGACGGGGAAGATAAATGAATAAAGTAGCAGAAGCCTGAAGAAGGACGAAAAGACATTAAGGAAACTGAGGGATAAATTAGAGAAAACTACAAGAGCAGCAGACAACCAGGAACGGCACAAGAAAACGTAAATAACGAATAAACGGAAAAAAAAAAGAATCGAAGGGAAGTGGAGCAGCTAAGTAAAGAAATAGTAGCAAAGAAAGAAACCTAGACTGCCTAAAGGAAAAGCGGACAAATGAGGACGGGACAAAGAAGAGAAGACAAAATAACTGGAAAAGTAAATAGGAAATTACGAACCCCTAAAGCAGGGAAAAAGACGGGAGAAAACGAATAGAACGGAAAGAAAGTACATAACGAAATGAGAGCAGGGGGCCAGGGGGGGGGGACGAAAGAAGACCGAGAAATAAATAGCAAGAATAACGGGGAAAAATTGAAAAAAGTGGCAGAGCCCAGGATAAGGAGAAGTAATTAAGGAAAACTGAAGGCTAAATTAAAGAAGCGTCTAAATGAGCGACAGTAACAGAAATGCCAAGAAATTAACAGAAATTAACGAACAAAAGTGAATAAAGAAACGAAGAGAAGTGGAACGGCTAAAGAAGGAAATAGTAGAAAGAAATGGACCAAGACTGCCTAAAGGAAGACTGAACGAAAGAACGGAATAAGTAAACAAGAAAACGCAGCGGGGGAAAGACCATTAAAATAAGAGGAAAGGTAAAGCACCAACACCGAAGAGGGAGCGAGAGCGGACCCCAGGCAACGAAAACACGATACTTCCTTCAGAAGCGGGCGTAGGGAAGGCACAAACGAACGTCCTCTCCTCCGGCGCAGAGCGGAGGCCGACTGCACCCCTAGGGACGGGGTGGTGACGAAGGGAAGCACCAAGTGTGGAGGCGGAGGGAGGAGCGCCAAGCTACCACTCCTAGCTGCAGAGCCCAGCCTGAGAGCCTCCCATCGTCCCCTGCTGTATACGGCCGTCCTAGGTGACTGCTGCTGGATCGTCAGCTTGCCCCCAAAGCTGGAACAGCAGCAGCTGGCCCGCCAGTGTAGGCGGATGGAGGAGCGCCATGCTTCCACTCCTAAGCCGCAGAGCCCAGCAGGGGGGCCCCCCCCCGCGTCCCCTGCTGTAGGCGGCCGTCCTAGGCGTCTGCTGCTGGATCGTCAGCTTGCCCCCAAAGCTGGAGCAGCAGCAGCTGGCCCGCCGCCTGTAGGGACGACGACGCTGGGACGTCCAAGCGTGTACACCAACACCTGCCCAGCGTCCCCTGGGCCACCAGCTGGTTCCCGAGCAGGGAGGAGGCCGCCGGACCAGGTTCCCGCGTGAACTGTAGGGGCCACGGGGGGCCCGCCCGCCCCCCGTATCCTCCAGCCCAGGCAGGGCGCAGCCAGCTGTGGCGTCAGCACTGGGCCCCCAAACAGGGCCCGTAGGAGCTGGAACACGGCTGGGGCACGAGGTCGGGGAGGCGGGGGTGGAACAGGGGGGGGGCCAAGGACCACAAGGGGCACAGGGGCCCAGTAAAGCAGCAAGGCACGGAACGAGCCCGGGGGCATGCCGCTGGGCACACGGCTAACGGGCAATCCTAGCCTAGGAGGTGGCCACTCTCCTCGTGCGCACCGCGTGCGGGGCCATACCTAGGGGCCATACCTGAGTTCCTGTAGCATGCCCGACGCCCCAGGGGGGCGCTCTGGGAAGTAGAAGGGCCTCCAAGGGGCAGGTCCAATATAGCTGGGGCCGCAGCTGCAGTTGTTGGGTCCATACTGTGCTCTGCAGGCTTCTTTTCGTGTGGAGCGTAGCAGAAGTGTTTCATGTGAAGCGTAGCGGAGCCGAGTGGAAAGAGGGAGAAACTGCTCGTGCGTTTGCTTAAATGTGCGCCCCCCCCCCCCCCCCCCGGCGCGCGCAGCTCTCCTGAGCGCTGCGTATATGTTTATTCTCGCTCCCAGAATTCCCCCGCTTAATTTAAATTATGCAGGGGCCATTTGTTTCTGGTGTGGTGCTCATGGGATCTGTTACAACCTTCAATGAAGCTTTTGAGGTCAGGATTGGCATTACAGTTCAGCGTTTTATATATGTATAATACACATGAGAGAATGTGCAGTGACTTAATATCTAACATATTCAGACATTTGAGTAGGGTTACCAAGTGATGTCTGGGGCCAGAGTTGGATATTGTCCTAATAGCAGCTTTGTGTTGAGTAATTAGAGGACGTAAATGATTTTGGGTAGTAGAACCCCAAGCACAAATACCATAGTTGAGATATGGATAGATGAGGGAGTAATAGAGAGTCACCAGGGCAGGGCGGGGTACATAATATCTGATCTTAGAAAGAATGCCAACAGTTTTTTAAACTTTTTTATATATTTAGAATGTGTCCCTGGAAATTCAGCTTGTGGTCAATGAGAACGCCAAGGAATTTGCCATCTATTTTGTTACAAATTTGGGTATTGTTTATTCGGAGATTTATTTGATTAGAGGATTTATTGCCAAACAGAATATAAAAAGTTTTGTCAATGTTAAGGGTGAGTTTGTTGGCAGTTAGCCAAAGATGGACTTTATTTAGCTCAGTATTCACTGTAGCCTTTAGAGCAAGGGGGTCAGGACTGGAGTAAATGAAGGTCCATTAAAAATATGATCCATTACTCTCCACAATATAGGTATGGGGTCCCCCTACCGCCTACAGGATGATGATTTATTTATTTATTTAAATATATATACGAGAATGAACATTGGGTTTGTGAGAGTACATAGCATGATGTGTTTACATTCTTACATTTTTTGTTTACATTTACATTCTTCTCAATAAAGCTTTGCTCAATTCTCGATTAAATCCCTTAAATCCTCCTTGATTATTGGAGCCATTTATAGATATCCTAATACAAACAATGCTGCATTCTCAGATAATCTAAGGAATTTCATTATCTTATTGCCCGAAACGCTATGCGTACTAGTGGCTTTAGGTATTGTATGTACTATCTCTCTCTTTAAATCTAACATTATGTATGTAACTCTATGTATGTACCTTTACCTGAATTAAAAATCTGGTTGATACCTGGTTGATACCTGGTTGATGGGGTTCTGGGAGTTCTTCTACTCCCCAAGCCCGGCCCGAGGCCAGGCTTGACTTGTGAGAGTTTGGTCCACCAGGCTGTTGCTTGGAGCGGCCCGCAGGCCCACATACCCACCACAGCCCGGTTGGTCCGGCACTCCTTGAAGGAAACAATCTAGTTTCCTCTTGAAGATGTCCACGGTTGTTCCGGCAATATTTCTTATGCTTGCTGGGAGGACGTTGAACAACCGTGGACCTCTGATGTTTATACAGTGTTCTCTGATTGTGCCTATGGCACCTCTGCTCTTCACTGGACCTCTGATGTTTATACAGTGTTCTCTGATTGTGCCTATGGCACCTCTGCTCTTCACTGGACCTCTGATGTTTATACAGTGTTCTCTGATTGTGCCTATGGCACCTCTGCTCTTCACTGGACCTCTGATGTTTATACAGTGTTCTCTGATTTTGCCTATGGCACCTCTGCTCTTCACTGGACCTCTGATGTTCATACAGTGTTCTCTGATTGTGCCTATGGCACCTCTGCTCTTCACTGGACCTCTGATGTTCATACAGTGCTCTCTGATTGTGCCTATGGCACCTCTGCTCTTCACTGGACCTCTGATGTTTATACAGTGTTCTCTGATTGTGCCTATGGCAGGCACCTCTGCTCTTCACTGGACCTCTGATGTTTATACAGTGTTCTCTGATTTGCCAATTTGTCTATTAAATACCTTAGTTTTAGCAGCGTTGATTACAAGACCAAGGCTCTCACAAGCTGTATGTATACAATTTAAGACTGCATTTCGCGGTGGGTTTTAGTATGCACAAGGATGCTGTTGTAGACTTTGTATCCATCCTGTTTGCAGTAGTGTACCCCATAGACATTCCAACGTAACTTCGGTTTCTGTTGACATTCCTAAAATCTATTGCCTGAAGATTTACAAAGCACATACTTATTTATTTATTTATTTATTTATTTATTTATTTATTCATATACAAGAAGGTACATTGGTAATGTGAGAATATATAATATGGTAATTACAATCTTGTAAAGCCACTAGTACGCGCAGCGTTTCGGGCAGGTCCTTAATCTAAGAAAATTTTTAGTAGGTAAATACTAGCAAAAATTATAAAAAAGAAATGATAACAGTTACATGGCAAGAAAAGAAAAAAGAAAAAAAAAAGATGAGAGAAAATTGTAGGTACAGTATAATAAAGCACTTGGTAGCTAAGATTGATTGCAATGAAAGCTTGAATGGTAGTTGACAAAATTTGGTAGGCACAATACAGCAAATGGCTAGCACATAAAGGAAGACAGCAATGAACACAATGATAAGGTTGTTTGGGTTAAATACATAAGAATTAGGAGATTGGGTAACACTAGATACAGAGCAAAAAATAAAGCTCAGTGTAGGAAACTAAGAAGATGAAATTAAGTACTTTTTGGTTTTGTTTTTAAATAAGGCAAAAGTTTTACAGTTTTTCAATTCACTAGGGAGTGAGTTCCATAGACTAGGTCCCTTAATTTGCATAGAGTGTTTACACAGATTAAGTTTGACCCTGGGGATATCAAAGAGATATTTATTTCTGGTGTGGTGATAATGGGTCCTATTACATCTGTCCAGAGAGAGTTTCAGAGCATGGTTTGCATTTAAGAACAGGGTTTTGTAGATGTAGTTGACACAAGAGAATGTGTGGAGGGAGTTAATATTTAGCAAGTTTAGGGATTTAAACAAGGGAGCTGAGTGTTGTCTGAAAGCAGAGTTAGTTATTATTCTGATAGCAGATTTTTGCTGGGTGATGATGGGCTTAAGGTGGTTTGCAGTGGTAGACCCCCATGCACAGATACCATAATTAAGATAGGGGTAGATTAGAGCATAATAGAGAGAGAGGAGAGCAGAGTTAGGAACATAATATCTGATTTTGGAGAGTATACCAACTGTCTTAGAGACTTTCTTAGTTATGTGTTGAATGTGGGTGCTGAAGTTGAGTCTCTTGTCTAGGAATAGGCCAAGAAACTTGCCATCATTTTTATTACTGATGTTAATGTTGTCTATCTGTAGCTGAATTGCATTTGATGATTTGCTTCCAAATAAGATGTAGTAAGTCTTTTCGATGTTTAATGTTAGTTTGTTAGTTGACATCCATAAGTGGACTTTTTTTAATTCATTATTCACAACATTATTTAGTGTATGTGGGTTGAGGTCTGAATAGATAAGAGTAGTATCGTCAGCAAACAATATAGGTTTGAGAATATTAGAGACATTAGGCAGATCGTTTATATATATAAGAAATAGAAGAGGTCCTAAGATACTGCCCTGTGGCACTCCAACGGTAATTGGTAGAGTGGAAGAAGTTGTTTCATTGATAGTTACATATTGGTGTCTGTCACTAAGATAGGATCGGATGTAGTCAAGGGCAAGGCCTCGGATTCCATAATGCTGGAGTTTAAGTAAGAGGTAGTTGTGATTAACAGTATCAAAGGCTTTTCTTAGGTCAATGAAGAGTCCAATCGGAAACTCATTTTTGTCAAGTGCTGAGTAGATTACGTCAAGGAGACTAATGATTGCATCGTTGGTGCTCTTTTGGGACCTGAAGCCAAACTGGCAGGGGCTGAGTATGTCGAATTTTACGAGGTAGGAATAGAGCTGTTTGTAAATAATTTTTTCAAATATTTTTGATAGAATGGGTAGATTTGATATTGGTCTATAATTGTTTATGTCCGCCGGATTGCCTCCTTTATGGACTGGCGTTACTCTTGCTTTTTTGAGGATATCAGGGAAGGTGTGACACTCTATAGATTTGTTGAACAGTAGGGCTATGGGTGGGGCAAGGGCATGGGAGGCTCTCTTGTATACAATGGACGGAATTTCACTGGTGTTCCCTGCCTTTGTTTTTAGAGAGTGTATGATGGACACAACATCTTCCGGGCTGATTGGTGAAAGGAGAAGAGAGTTTGGATAGCTGCCTGAGAGATATGTGTTAATATGTGTCTGAGTCTGTGGGATTTTACTGGCAAGATTAGCACCAACCGATGAAAAGAAACTATTAAATTCATTTGCCATTTCTAAATCAGTTGACGGTATATCCCCATCCTTGTAGAGTTTATTTGGTTATGTGAGTGTTGTTTAGTTCCTAGGATACTAGAGATGGTTTTCCAAGTGCTTTTCATGTTGCCTTTTGCTTCATTGAATCTATTCACATAATATGCAAGTTTTGCCTTTCTTATGATACTGGTAAGCATTGATGAGTACCTTTTAGCTACTTCCTTTGAAACTAGGCCAATCCTAAGTTTCTTTTCATATTCATGTTCTTGTTGATTGAATGAGAATGCCGCTTGTGAGCCATGGATTGTTTAATCTTTTGTCAGTTACTTGCTGGTAAGAAGGGGACAATGAAGGTTGTAGAGGCTTAGAGTTTTGGGAGGAAGAGGTTAGCTAATGAATTTATATCC
>WNGS01089288.1:0-11534 GCA_020271785.1 Procambarus virginalis
TGCAGAAGGTTCTCCACAGTGGGGGGTGGTCGCTCCTCCAGACGTGGTTGGTGTGGATTCTGTGCGTGCCAAGGCATCAAGCTGGTGCTGAAGAAGGATGTCCAGCGTGGGGGGTCCCAGCAGTGGCAACGTTCGGTGGCTGCCGCTTGGCCCTGTGAGAAAGTCGAGGTGGCCCCCAGGGCGATGCCCATTGCCCGGCATCGTGGGAGGAGCCTCTCCTATCATCCCGGCCTCCAGTGGCGCATGAGATGGTCTGCATCCTGTGCAGTTTCAAGTTGATGACCGCGTGCATCCGGTTCCGTGGTGCCCTTCTACCATTTGGGTTCGACGGGCTCGGTGTTTTTGTTGTGATGTGCGGAGTCAATGCCTGATCCTCGTACGGTTCGTGATGAACCTGTATCGAAGGATGTTATGTTACTTGGAGGCATATTGTCTTCGCTTCCCGGCGGCGGAGTGGCCGGATAAGTATGAGAAATTTGAGTAGTCTGTGTGCTTGGACCTGTGGTTTGTTTGTACTGTGTTGTACATATTGTGCGCCTTTCGGGCAGGTGCTTTGTTGTATTTCTTATGTTTCCAGTTTTGTTTCCTTTCTTGTATCATTATGGTTATGTTCATTGTTGTTGTAGGCCCTTCAGGCCAGTGTTTTAGTGTTTTGTTATAATTGTATAAAGTTGTATTGTTTGTGCTGAAGCGTGATGTACTTTGTTGTTTTTATTCTCGGTCCTTCAGGCCAGTGCATGTTGTTTTTGTGCCTGTCTTGTTTTCAGATGTGCGAGTTTTGCTTGTTTATTTTTATTGTTTATTTTTATTTTTTATTTTATTTTTATTTTTATTGTTGATTTTTCTGTTTATTTTGCCTCGCCTTTGTTTCCGGGGCGGGTGGTTTGGTGTGTGATTGTTTTCCTTGTTCTGTATAATGTATTGTTTTATTGTATTTAAATTGCATGCTTTGCATGTAAAATAAAATAATAAAAAATAAAAAAAAAAATTACCGCAGCTTAATTACAGCGCAATTGACTCCGATCATAACAGACCGGTCAACCCCTTACGTTATTCAATCAATTAACGACAGCTCGTTAAATCGTTAACACTACGTTAGTCTTCACTTGACAAGTCCTCCACGGCGTGAACTTCACTGTGACTGTTGCCTTTACACACGTCTCTACGTTAATCACAACAATGTTCAACGAACAAGTGACCTCGTTAAGTAAATCGTGACCCCCCCCCCCCCCCCGGACGTTAACTGACTTTAATTCTCACTGAATCCTTCACAGTACACAACGCCTTCCACCAAGGACAAGCTTGTCTACGGTTTACACACAGTACATCACAGTACATCCGTGCACACACGGCAAAACTTGTAAATGACTTTCCCCCAGTAAATTATCTACCAATAATTCCCACTTTACCACAACGCAACAGTAAAATAACGCTGGCCAATATAATAATGGGAATTATTTATAACCAAGGGAACCCTCCTTGTTACCACTTTCACTGCTGGAAGAGGGATCAAATTACAGCGATACATCACGCTGCACATAGAGAAAATGGAAGCAAATAACTCACTTTACTCTACCGTGTCTCTAGTGTCCTCACACATGTCAAAATCACAGTTTTTTTTTTTTTTATTTTTTTATTTTTACATGCAAGCATGCAAATTAAATACAATAAAACAAAGAAACACAGTATAAACCACAGAGAACAAACCCATCAGCCAGAAGGGCCGACAGCACAGCATAACAAGTACAAACTCAAAATGTACTGAAAACACAGAACAAAAGAAACACAGTCAGCAAAAAATAGAAACAAAGCAGGAAGGCTCATAGCAAACAGTACAAAAACGATCTGTACAACAAACAAACCAAACACCGGCCTGAAGGACCGAGACCCAAATACACTTCAATACACAAATTAAACAGAGAAGAAATAATAATTCAAGAACAGAGATCTCACATCATAGCCAGAAGGGCACATAATTCAACAAAGTAAATATACAAGAAACATGAAAAGGCATAGCCAAAAGAGCACAGTAGACAACAAATAAAGAAACATAGATCATGAAAGGCATAGCCAAAAGAACGGGGACATTTAGAAAACCTCGGCCTGAAGGGCACACAATACACATCACATAACATACATCACATAACAGACTAAAATCCAAGATACACCGATAGAAACCGCAAGCACACAGACTATCAGTCCTGTGCATACTTTTCCGGCCACTCTGCAGCCGGGAAAAGAATACAATACGCCTCCCATATCGCCATAATATATTCCGGAATAGGGTGACTAAGGGTCGTCCGAGGATCGGGCATTGAAATCGGCACACCCTTAGCAAACACTTTATACGCCGGAACCCAGACAGTCGTGGGGCACCACGGAATAGGCTCCACTATGTTATGAAAGGTAATAGCTATAGGGTTGGACGTCGCATGATACTCCGGCCGTTGGCTAAGATGAACGGGATAGGCTTCTTCTTACCGGCGCAGGCAACGGGCAGCGCACTTGGAACCGCGGCAGCCTCACAGGGCTGCGCAGCAACCACCGGACGCGACACCCGCGGGGCTCCCTCGCTCCGAACCTCCTTTTTCAGGACCAACACGAGGTCCCGACCTGCACCCGCACCCCCTTCGCCAACGTCTGTAGGCGCAACTACCCCCCACTGCGGGGAACTGCCGATAGAAGCCACAGGAGGCGAATCATAGACACAATCCTCGGCATCAGCAGGGACATGGACGTCAGCGTCCACGACCTCAATCCCCGAGAAACCCATCAACGTCAGAATCCACCACATCAGCCCATGCAGTAGACGATCGCCTGGACCGCTTGGGCACCGGGCGCACATCTTCGGAACCAGAAGCGGACCCAGACCCACGGGCATCACAGCCGCGCGTACTCGTCTTACGACTGCAGCAGCTTCACCGCAGGGGGAACCGGACCACACACAACCGGGGACCCCACAGCCACTTCAGCATCCGGGACCCGAGTTGAGGAGACAGGGCCAGGCGCAGCATCGGAAGACAGTGAGTATGCGCTGAGGAGGGCGCAGTACAACGGGCCACTGGAGCAGCAGGGACAGGCACACTAACAGGATCAGGGGAATCCACCGATCTCATCGCAACAGCCAGAGGAGGGCCGGCGACATCCGGGGAACGTCAGGGGACGCCGGGGAGTCGCATCAACGAGCCGGGCGGTTGCCGCATCCCCGAAGTCCTCGTCCAGGGGAAGCGGAGGGAAATCTTCTTCCCGAAAGAGGTTGACCGGAGCAACCGGATCCGCCTCGCACCCTGCAGCCTGATGCCCCAACAAGCCACACCGGAACAGGTCCGAGGCTGCCGGGCATAGTACACCCGGATGTAGCATCCCAGCCGGACTGAAGACGGAATGTCCGACCGCAGACGCATGCCCAAGGTGCGAATATTCGTCCGCCTCCCGGCGTACTTCCCGGAGGATAACGTATTTACCCTCACACTGACTACGGGCCCAAATCGCTGGAAATAACGTCGCAGAAGCTCTTCGGGAAACTCCAGGGGCGCCCCATGCACGCTGACATAGGTCAGCGCACCACTCCGGTCTGATATGCGACGGAGCCGGTACCTCCTGGCAAGGACAGCGAGCGCCCTCGTAACGACTGAGGAAGGCACGATATACCTCCTCCGTCGCCAGCTTGATGATAACGCGACGCGCAGTCACCAGCTCAATCCCGTCCACATCTAGCACCGGGATATGCAGCAAGTCGCACAGCACCTCCGCCACCTCTGGGTACCCAGCACGCCAGAGAATTCCAGTCCTACCGAGTTCACACGCTTGATTGCAGGTAGGGGACCACCCATGGTGAACCCAACACTTGCCACGTCTGCCCCCGCCGGGCAGGCAACAACACTCAGTCAAATCACAGTTGGGCCCAACCTCAACTTGATGACAGCAAACAGGGTAAACTCACACGTCTCCAATTCCCATTCACCTCACTAGTGGTCGACTTGGGACAGAGGACAGACGGAACACTGGGGGCGAACCCAGCTTCAGAGCTTTATTACCCAACGGAAACAGTGTACTTACATCAATCACGCGGGCCCGCTACATACACACACATACCCGTCACCCTCACACTCCCACTGCTACTGATGGATGATGACGTAGCGTCCTCACTTCCTACAGGAAGTGAGGACGCCTACGGGCTCCACGGGAGGACCCCGTGCTCAGGTGGAGCACGGGGTCCTAGACCACGGGGTTAGCTCCACACAGAGTCCAGGTGGCGCGAACACGTATGCTTAGCAGACCAGGTGCGCGCACAACAGCAGGGATGCGGTATCAAGCCCTTCTACTTGACACGGTACCCCAGGATACGACGGTACACGGTGTTACCGGTACACGAGACCCGAGACGGACTCCTTCACTGTTCTTTGTTCCTCAGAATTAGAACTTTTAAGGTTTCTCTCATAACACTGAAACCTTCTCTAGCACGTTCACTGCAGTAACCTTCAAGCACAGGTACGATAGACGGCGAATGTCACTATCCTAGCGCGATAATTTACGGCCTCACTCAGGCCAGTTGCTCTAAGATGGCGTCTCACTATCACGCGGCTTAGACGACAAATTTCACACTGGTACGGTTCATGCACCTTCCCGATACCGGATTCTTATGGACGGCACACTGAAAGATAGCAAGATGATAGGCGTGACTTTAGTAATGTTGCAGGCGGTATTTCCCGATGCTTGGCCTAGCTCGGAAAATTACGTCCTCCCATAGCAACGTTCTAGGTAAGAATGTTTTTTCCCCGCCAAGACGGCTCCAGGCATACCATGCGGTACCCCTCAGCGTCTTGACCAATCACGGTTCAGCATTCCTGAGGCCCAGGAGCCTTGGCCAATGGCGCACCTGCCCCACGACGCTACCCCCTCGCTCACGAGGTGGACACGTGATGGGGTGGTCTACAGCCGTTAACCCCCCCTACCTCCCTCTCTATACTTGACTTGTACACAAATTTCCATGAAATCAACTCCCTCCTGTAATTTCCTTCACAGACCTGATACAGCGATCAGAATGACATCAATTTCTAGCAAATGTCATGGGCATCCAACGACACCCAACACGACTGTGGAAAAGTTATATACAGAAGTTTGAATCATGGTGCACATCACTGGTGCACTATGCAATTTCGTACTTCATTCAGTGCACGAGAGAGTAGGAAAAATATGTCCCCTGACATATATATATGTACATATATGTATGAGTATGTGTACATTATATATAACATAATAATTGTGTAACTAGCGTCAAAAGATTGTTATTGCTTAGCTAAACGAACTAGAGGGTTCAGTTCCTGAACCGATTATGTGCCTTTGTAATCCTTAATATTTACACACACCGCCCACGGGAGGGTATGGGATGCATAATAAGAAAGAAATTGAATTGTAACTTACCTTATCTCCTAAATGTCAACATATGTCAGTTCAGTTCATGCTGTTGATCTCAATTAGTCATAAGTCTTAGTTTTTAAGGTTTTTTCTAGATCTTGTCCAAAACGCTGTGCATATTAGTGCTTTAGGCACAGTATATACTTGTTCTTTCTTGAAATTCAACATTCTACTTGTAAGTTGACCAGACCACACACTAGAAGTTGAAGGGACGACGACGTTTCGGTCCGTCCTGGACCATTCTCAAGTCGCTTGTCACTCCAAACCACTCCCAACACCACCACCACTCCCAACACCAACACCACTCCCAACACCGAGTGGGAAGTAGTGGAATATATATCGATCATTGAGCTGTAGTTGCCCCCATACCCCATCACGTGAGCTGTAGTTGACCCCATACCCCAGCCCGTGAGTGATAGTGGACCCCATACCCATCCTGTGGAAGAAAGTGGACCCAATACACTCATCCTGTTGGTGATGGTGGACCCTATGCCCATCCTGTTTGCGGTAGTAGACCCCATACCAATCTTGTGGGCAGTATTGGACATCATACCCATCCTGTGAGTGGGAGTGGACCCCATACCCATCCTGTGGGAGGTAGTGGACCCCATACCCATTTTGTGGATGCTCGTGTACTCCATACCCATTTAGTGGGTGGTAGTGGACTCCATACCCATCCTGTGGGTGGTAATGGACCTCATACCCATCCTGCGGATGGTAGTGGACCCCCCATACCTATCTTGTGGGTAATAGTAGACCCCATACCCATCTTGTAGGTAATAGTAGACCCCATACCCATCGTGTAGGTGGTAGTGGACCCCATACTTATCCTGTGGGTGGTACTGGACCCCATACCCAACCTGTGGGTGATAGTGGACCCCATACCAATCTTTTGGGCGGTAGTGGACCCCTTGCCTATCCTGTGGGTGATATAGTGACCTCATACCCATACTGTGGGTAGTAGTGGCCCCCTCATACCCACCCTGTGGGCGGTAGTGGACCCCATACTCATTCTGTGGGCGGAAGTGGAGCATATACCCAACCTGTGGATTGACGTGGCCCCCATACCCACCCTGTGAGCGGTTGTGGATCCCATACGTATCCTGTGAGCGGTAGTGGACCCCATACCCATCCTGCGGGCGGAAGTGGACCCCATACCCATCCTGTGGGTGGTAGTGACCCCATAGCCATCCTGTAGCCAGCAGTGAACTCCAGGCCCACCCTGTGGGCGGTAGTGGACCCCTTACCCATCCTGTGGACGATAGTGGTCCCCAAACCCATCCTGTGGGCAGTAGTGGATCCCATACCTATCCTGTGGGCGGTACTTGACCCCATAAGCATATTGTGGTCGGTAATGGATCCAATACCCGCCCTCTGGACGGTAGTGGACACCATACGCGTCCTGTGGGTGTAGTTATAAATAATAATAATAATAAATAAATAAATGTTTATTCAGGTAAAGTACATACATACAAGAGGTTTTACAAAAATTGATAGATTTATAGATAGAGCTAGTACATACAATGCCTAAAGCCACTATTCCGCAAAGCGTTTCGGGCCGGAAAAACATTAAAGACTAAAACTTAATGCTAATTGAGATTAAAGTATAAAATGTGTTAAGAACAAATAAAAATAAAAATAAAAAAGGGGGGAACATGGCAGAAAAAGCAGCACAAATACAATTAGGTCGACAAACAGCTTTGCTTAAAAAAACAGACATGGGTTGACAATATAGGGGTAAGGGAGGTTACAGGGAATTTATTAGGTAGTGCTTAGTTTTTATCTTAAACTGGTTAAGAGAGGTACAGTCTTTAACATGGTTGGGGAGGTCATTCCACATTCTGGGTCCCTTGATTTGTAGAGCATTTCTAGTTTGATTAAGTCGTACTCTTGGAATATCAAAACTGTATTTATTTCTGGTGTGGTGCTCATGGGTTCTGTTACAACCTTCAATGAAGCTTTTGTGGTCAGGATTGGCATTACAGTTCAGCGTTTTATATATGTATAATACACATGAGAGAATGTGCAGTGACTTAATATCTAACATATTCAGAAATTTGAGTAAGGGTACCGAGTGATGTCTGGGGCAAGAGTTAGATATTGTTCTAATAGCAGCTTTGTGTTGAGTAATTAGAGGACGTAAATGATTTTGGGTAGTAGAACCCCAAGCACAAATACCAGAGTTGAGATATGGTTAGATGAGGGAGTAATAGAGCGTCACCAGGGCAGGGCGAGGTACATAATATGTGATCTTAGAAAGAATGCCAATAGTTAACCCCATACCCATCCTGTGGGCGGTAGTAAACGATATACCCAACCTGTCGGCGGTAGTTAACCATATACCCATTTCGTGGACGGAACTGGACCCTATACTCATGTTGTGGGCGGCAATGGAGGCCATACCCATCCTGTGGGCGGTAGTAGACACAATTTAATTTCATCCTGTGGGTGATTGTGGACCCCATACCAACCCTGTGGGCGATACAGTGGACGCCACACACATCCTTTGAGCGAAAATAGAACATATACCCATCCAGTGGGCAGTAGTGGACCCCATACTCATCCTGAAGATGATAGTGGACCCCAAACCCATCCTGTGGGCAGTAGTGGACCCCATACCCATCCTGTGGGCAGTAGTAGACCCCATACCCATCCTGTGGGCAGTAGTAGACCCCCATACCCACCATGCAGGCGGTAATGGACGCCATACACATCCTGTGTGTGTGATATTGGACCATATATACCCATTCAGTAGGCGGTAGTCGACCCCATACCTATCCCATGGGCAGTTGTTGGGCCCAGACCCATCCTACAAGTGGTATGGACCCCTTACCCACCTAACAGGTGGTAGTGGACCCCTTTCCCACCTAACAGATGGTAGTGGACCCTATACTCATCCTACAGTAGGTAATAGACGCTATACCATCCTGTTTGCAGGAGTTCACCCCATAGTGATTCCAACGTAACATCGTTTTCTGTAGACGTTCATACAATACATTCTTTAAATATTTTAAAAGCGCAAACTAGTGTATATAATGTTGATTGGTGAAGCACTATTATTTTATGTAATAATTTATAGTGCTTATTATAATTTACTAAGAACAACTAATATTTCTCAAAACAAAACTACGAACCTTCAAAAGGATGTAGCTGATCTGTAATATTCTAAGAGCATGGACAACAGTAGGTAAATTTCACAACCTATATGGAACAAGAAAACTAAAATTTTCATTATAATTGAACCAATCACGACTATTCTGCTGTCTACAGCGATGGACGAACACTGTGAGACGTAAATTGGTACGTGAGGAAGAGTTCATGCCTTGAAAAATATGTAACTTAGAATATACCACATATGTACTAATTCTTATTAAACATATTGACTTTAAGCATTTAGTCATATATGTGCTGTCTTGTGTGAGAGCGGGTTGACTCAGCCCAAGTCAAACAGAAACAAGCAACACTTAGTGGGCCAGTCAGAGGCTTAGGGCCCGTGCAGGAATATCCATACAAAAAAAATCTTGTATGTATAAATAAAATATAAAAATACTCCACCTCAATTTCTTTCTTTATTATGCACCCCATACCCATCCCGTGGGCGGTGGTGTAAAGGATTACAGAGGCACATAATCGGTTCAGGAACTGAACCCTCTAGTTCGTTTAGCTAAGCAAATAACAATGTTTGACGCTAGTTACAAAATTATCAATGTTGTATACACATGTACACACCCTCATACATACATGTACATATATTATACCTGTTACCAGATTTGTTACCGGATTTGCAGATTTTACCAGATTTGCTGCCGTCTCCACCTGTTACCAGATTAGTTTAAGTTTATTGAGGTCCCGAAACGTTGTGCGTATTAGTGGCTTTAGGTATTGTATTTACTAGCTCTATTTATAAATTCACATTATGTTTGTAAATCAACTATGTATGTACTTTTCCTGAATAAAAATTTATTAATTTATTATTTATAAAACAAGAGGCTTGGAGTTACAATGCGCAGGGGAAACCTGGATAATCCTCACAGGCTCCCTCAGAAAATGTTCAGGCGCAGTGGGTGAGGCTTCACTTGGTCAGTCAGGTTAAACACTGTACAGTTCGACCCAGTAATTGGACTGGTGACCACGCCGACACCCTCTTTCACTGCTAGAGGTTAAGTTTATCAGGCTTCCTGTCCCCGAGAAAGGGAAATTAACTAATACAGGATCTTACCAAATATGTACAGTGAAAAAATATATTATAACTTTCATACAAAAAAGGAGCTATAATATTGCTATTTATATTCATACTTAAACAGCTAATAACACAATTTGTATTTTTTAAAACAACTAGAAACATAATAAGAAATTTAGATATTGCTTAAAGTGTTTAAGAAAGTTTACATAAAAAAATTGATTATTTAGATATCACGGATATTTTTGAGTAGCATGTTATTTTATAAATTCTACTGAATAGAAGGAAAATAATAGAAGGAATAGAAAGGAAATAGCAAAATAGCAAATAGGAAAATAGCAAATAGGAAATAGGAAAATAGAAGGAAATTCTACCTGCCCACTTACATCAGCTGGCAGGTGTACATGATCCCAATTTTACACGCTGTGCCACAGAGTGGGCCTCTCGTGCAGGCCCATCACCTCAACCACCATCCCCAAAAGCCCACAGGCAATCCAGCTGGGATGGCCCCATTGTAGACAAAGTTGCTGCAGAGTGCCTGGGTGCTGCATCAACACAGCACGACATTGCTCGCCTCACAGCAGTAGCAACCCCTCATGCAGGGGATTTCCTGTTAGCAACCCCAATGTCGGCAACTGGCACGCGTCTCACACCACACGCCCTCCGAATTGCTGTGGCCCTCCGCCTTGCTGCCCCAATCCACACCAGATATAGGTGTATTTGCGGCGAGGTGGTGGCTGACAGGTACGGCCACCATGGCCTACTCTGCCAAAGCACGGGAGGATGGCACTCGAGGCACAGTGAAGTTAACGACATCATCAAGAGGAGCCTCACCACAGCTGGATGCCCAGCCGAGAGAGAGCCTCGTTACCTAACGCCCCGTAACTCTGATGCTCTTATTGGTCGCCCGGATGGTATCACAGTGAACCCCTGGAAGAATGGCAAGCAGTTGGTATGGGACTACACGTGCGTATCAACCCTGGCTAACACCTACATTGACCTCAGTGTTGCACAACCAGGTGGCGCTGCCACCCACAGGGAAGCAGCCAAATCCGTAAGTATAGAGAACTTGATCACCACTACAATTTTGTCCCCATTGCTTCTGAGACACTCGGCGCCTGGGGTAAAAGTGCTACCAGTTTTTTGAAGGAACTGGGTTCTAGGCTCATTGAAACAACAAGGGACCCTAGAGCTGCCAGCTTTCTTTTCCAGCGCCTCAGCGTGGCGATACAGAGGGGAAATGCGCACTGCATCCAGGGTTCCTGCCCGCCATCTGAGAGCTGGAGGAACTCGACAACCTATGATAACCATCTTTGTAACCTATATGTAACTCCTTTTTTGTAACACAGTTCAAATAAAGCAAATATATATGTGTACATACAAAAGAATGGGGGTGGTAGGAGAAGAAAATATTAGTGTTCAGTGAGAAACCACAAGGTCTCCTCTGAATACGTTTTATTTTCTTCTCCGAGGCTATGGGTCCCCACATTGGCACCAGAGGTGGTACCCTCACAAACTTTTAAAAAAAAAAATAAAAAAAAAAAATATATATATATATATATATATAATATATATATATATATATATATATATATATATATATATATATATATATTACCTATCGTATGTTAATGCTCGTATCCTACAACTTAAGAGTCTAAGGATTTTACTTAGTTATTTTGATGCCCTATGGGCAAATAATATTAAGTTTAAAGATCGCACTCTCATGAAACTGACAGTAAGGGTAAACATAAAGGCTTCTGGTCCGTCTCCACCTGTTACCAGATTAGTTTAAGTTTATTGAGGTAATGAAATACATCACAAATCCATAGAGAAGCTTAAGCTATTTCTACCCTGTCTATTTAAAGTCACTATTGGGGCTCACAACCCATACAGTATATAAATATTAATCATTTATTTATTTATATACAAGAAG
>WNGS01089294.1:0-10288 GCA_020271785.1 Procambarus virginalis
CCTCGCGCTCTCCTCCTTTTTCATGACGCTGCCCTCCGCTCTATTCCTCGCTCTTCCTCTCGGGGTCCACGGAAGTGTGTTCCCTGGTGGAATGCGGACTGTGCTCGGGCTGTTCGCTGTAAGCGTGCAGCCTGGAAGAGGCACCGCCGTCGGCAGACGACCGATTCTTTCTTTTCTTTCGGAAAGCGAGTGCGGTGGCCCGTAGGCCATCCGTACGGCTAAACGTGATTGTTGGACTTCTTATGTCTCCACAATTACGTCCGAAACTCCCCTGCCACAGATCTGGAAGCGTATCCGCAAGATAGCGGGTAAGTTCGTTCCCGATGTTTCCCGGTCCTTCACCTCCGTGGTACTCTTGTGGCGGACCCGTTGCAGGTTGCTACTGAACTGGGTTCTCACTTTTCTTCTGTTAGCTCTGGTCTTCATCTTTCCCAATCTTTCCTTCTTCGTAAACCTGTCCTTGAGTCTCGTCCTTTAGATTTCTGCACTCGTCTTCGACTTTCCTATAATGATCCCTTCTCTCTCTCTGAACTTCGTTCTGCCCTGGCCCTCTGCGGTTCTACGGCGGCGGGCTCCGATGGTATTCATTATGAGATGCTTCGCCATCTCCCTCCGTGCACGTCTCAGTATTTACTGAGTCTGTATAATCGGATCTGGGAGACGTCGTCCGTCCCTGAGGACTGGCTCGATGCCGTTGTCCTCCCTGTTCGCAAACCAGGGTCTCTGGGTACTTCCCCTAAGGACTTTCGCCCTATTGCCCTCACCAGTTGTCTGCAAACTCTTTGAACGTATGGTTAACGTTCGTCTGATGTGGTTCCTGGAACACCATCACCTCCTCTCCCCTTCTCAATTTGGTTTCCGCAAGTGCCACAGCACGACAGATGTCCTGGTGAACTTGGAGGTCTATATTCGTACTGCTTTTGCTGCGAAGACCTCCGTTGTTGCCGTCCTTTTTTACCTGGAAAGGCTTACGACACCACTTGGCGATATCATATTCTATCCCAGCTTCATTCTTTTGGCCTTCGTGGTCATCTCCCTCTCTTCTCCGCAGCTTCCTCTCTCGTCGTTCCTTTCGGGTGCGCTTGGTACCGCTCTCTCTGCCTCTTTTCAGCAATACGAAGGTGTGCCCCAGGGTAGTGTTCTGAGCACTACTCTTTCTGGTTGCCCTCAATGGTCTTCTTTCCTCTCTTCCTTCAGGTGTCTCTCCGTCTCTCCTTCAGCTTCTCGCTCTCTATGTCGATGATCTTACCCTTTGCTGTCAGGGTGATGATTCGCCTTTCCTTCAGCGCCGGCTTCAACTTGCGATTGATGCCGTGTCGTCTTGGGCCACTGATCATGGCTTTAAGTTCTCTACTTCTAAGACTTGTGCCATGTCTTTTACTCGGAAACGGGTCGTTCTTCGTCCCTCTTTGTCACTTTATGGTCATCCCCTTGAGTACAAAGATTCCGCGAAGCTTTTGGGTTATTCCTTGACACTCGTTTGTCTTGGTCTCCCCATATCTCTTACCTCCGTGTTGAGTGCTCTAAGGCCCTTACCCTCCTTCGAGTGTTGTCCCATACTTCTTGGGGAGCGGATAGGCGCACTCTCCTTGCTTTGCATTCCTCTCGTCCTGTCTAAGCTCGATTATGGTTGCCCTGCTTACTCTTCTGCTTCTCCTTCTGCTCTTCGCCGTCTTGATGCTTTGCACCATACTGGGCTGCGCCTCAGTTCTGGTGCCTTTCGTTCGACTCCCGTCCTTAGCTTGTATGTTGACACTGGCTTCCTATCTCTCCAGGACCGCCGTGATCGCTACTGTCTTCGCTATCTTGCGCGGTCCTTGCAACATCCTTCCTCTCGCCTCTGTCGTGCTTTAACTTTTACCCCTCCTGTAGTTCCTGTTCCTCTTCACCACCTCCCTCTTTCTGTCCGGTTATCTCGCTTACAGGATTCTCTTTCCGTTCGAGTTTCTAATGTTTCTCCTCGTGTTGTTCCTTCTTTGCCCCCGTGGAGAGTCCCCCTTCCGCAGTTTTGTACATCCTTGACCCGCGTCACTAAAGCTTTTACCTCTCCTACGGTTCTAAAACGCCTTTTCCTTGAACACTTTTCTTCTCACTCCCGCTCCGTTTCTGTCTTCACCGATGGGTCTAAGTCTGCGGACGGTGTTGGCTACTCTGTTGTTTTTCCTGATCGCACTTATATGTGTCGCTTACCTCCGGAGACTAGCATCTTTACAGCGGAGCTTTACGCTATTCTCTATGCTCTTCGTCTCCTGCTTTCTCGTTGTCAGTCTTCCTTTGTGGTAGTTGTTGACTCTCGTAGTGCCCTCATGGCTCTCGGGTCCTTTAATCCGGTTCATCCAGTAGTTGTCGAGATCCAGCATTGGCTGTTTCTTGTTCACAGTAAGTTTAAGTCGGTTGAGTTTTGTTGGGTTCCCAGCCATATTGGCGTGTCTTTAAATGAGCGTGCGGATGCTGCCGCCAAGGAAGCTGTCCGCTCTTGTCCCATCTCTCGTAAAGGTATTCCATATTCCGACTTTTACCCGGTTATCCATTCCTCCATCCTTACCCGTTGGCAGGCTTCTTGGTCGTCTGTTACTGGTAACAAACTCCGTACTCTGAAATGTTGTTTTCCTCGTGGCCGTCCTCCTATCACCGTAACCGGCGATGGGAAACTGCTCTGGCGAGGTTGCGTATTGGCCATACTCGCTTAACCCATGGTCACTTGATGGAGCGCCGCCCTGCTCCTTATTGTCCTAATTGCATTGTCCCTCTTACGGTCGTGCATGTCCTTCTTGAATGTCCTGACTTCCGGACGAGAGTGTGTCTTGCTTTCCGACCGCCCCTCGCGGTCACCTGTCCCTCGATAGAATTCTTGGTGACTCTGATACTTTTGATATCGTTCGCCTTATGCGTTTTTGTTCTCGTATTGGCATCCTTGGTGATATTTAGCGCCCTCTGATTATTCCGCACATTTGATGGTGCTACATAGCCTCCCCGGTTTGGTGCTTTCTTTTGATAATTACTTACTTCACTCTCACCAGTCATTATTGCTAGCCACCAATCATGCTACCACCATCATCATCATGCCAGTAAGACTTAAAATAAGGTTCGTTGAACCTTATAAACTTAATGAAACCCAGACTTTCAATGTTCTTGATACACATGTTGAATTTTCACCTATTGAAACTTATCTTACCACCAACGGTACAATTGTTTTGCTCCAACTGAAGATGAGCTTCAGAAAGTCCTACACCCTGACAAAGCGTCTGCACTCCATGCAGCGGGCATAATTCCTGTTGCTAATGGCAAATTCCAAGCAGGAAGGACTGTATTTGTGTTGCGATTCAATCGCCACATAGCCTGGGATCACAACGACGATGAAATACTTGAAATCAATAGTCAATAGCAACGAGCAATTCAAATACACAGAATCATAAAGAAGGCAACCCACATCCCACTCTAAAGATAACGTTTTCTACTACAACCCACGCTACCCAGGTGATTGATGAGGGATTTAAATACTTCGGGTACATATCAACACCTGAACAAGTCTCAAGAGAACGTTTCACTGATATTAAGCAATGCTTTCGATGTTTCAGCTTTAATCGTGTGGTTAACAAATGTCCTGCAACATCAAGCATTTGTGGTATTTGTGCTGAACACCATAAATTTAGGAATTGTCGCAAACCTGGCAACCAAAATTGCATTTTCTGGAGGTGTACATTTAAGAGATCTCCTGTGTCCAGTGCGGAAAGCAACAATACAGAGAATCCATGACAAGGCCCAAACCTCACGACCTAACCAGTCACAGGCTGCGTTCATATTTGGTATCGCAACATTCCCTAACATGCCGTGTCAAAGTACAACCACAAACCAGTCTTCCCAGCAGACATCCCAACTTAACCAGCATAATGTGGGTGGGCCAACCTCGCCCAACAACGTCAATGTCGCAGGTACCTTTTGCGTCTTCTGATGCTTCGATACAGTGCTGGTCCTAATATTAATTGCAGCAAGACTCTCACGCGATAACCCATACTTATTTGCCACCACAATCAATAAGCTTTTAATGGCTCACAATTATCTACAGCTGCAATTTTCAGGAGCCTTTCCTCCATTTTATGTGCTGTCAAAAGAAGTTCCTGTAAAATAGTCTAATTGGGGGTACAGGTGTTGTGTTGTTTGACTCTTCAGAAGTTGCATGGCGTTTGACTTCTGTGCATCTCTGTTTGCCGGAGTGTGATGCTGCATGGGACAATCCTCTGTCCTTTTATGGCCTTATGCTCCTGCTGCTGTCTTCTCCAATTGTGCCGGATCACATTTACTTTTCCTTATGTTCCGTTTTTCTCCCCCCCCCCCCCCGCTTTTCTCCTATCTGCTTGCGTTTCCTGCCGACCTTTTGCTTGTTTTGGTTATTGTTTTGGACGTCTTCTTTTTACGCCCAGGTGCTTGGGGGGGGGGCATACTCTTGCACCCGTAGAACTGTAGTACCCAGCATCGAGAGCGAGGGGAACCTTTTATTGTCAATCCTCCTTTCGTCACTGAACTTCGTCCGATCTCGATGGACTGATGGTTCTTAATGTGGTGTTAGTGGGGCGTATACTCACGATGCACCCCTAAAAGGGCCCGGCATGATCGGCGATAGCTTCTTGTTGGGTGTCCTGCCTCTAATTGTGGCTCCATGGTGAGTAAGGGGGTACATTCGTGAATGAATGTTTTTCATTTCATCCTTGTGTCTAATTTTGTTCCTCTTCTACCTTCTCGGGCTTGTGGGGTGGACGACCAAGCCTCCGAGTTGGACCGTGTTGGAAGACCGGGCTCTGTAGCCCCCACTGCATTGGGACCTTGCTCCTCCTCTGACCCTCTTGACGACTCCCCTCGGCTCCCCTCTCTCCTCTGTGGTTGGGGCGAGCCCCAAGCCCCCAATGGTGACTATCTCGTCCCCTGGCGCGGCTCCATCTCTAGTTGTAACTACTGCGATTTTTAACCCCTCTCTCTCTGGGGGTTCTCAACGCCGTCCTCGACACGGCCGCCCTCGCTCGATTCCTTCCTGTACTGATGCGTTTCAAGCCTTGTTTGGTCCCGCTTCGTGGGCCAAATACTTTGATCTCCTCCCTCTTGATTCTTCGCCTCCTGACGATTTCTCCCTGCATAGGCACCATGTCGATTCCGTAGACGCCTTTGTTACCTTCAACCCCACCCATCTTGGTACACGTGTCATTGCTGCTCCTTCTCAGGATGCAGCCTCCCGCTTGGCCTCCTTATCCTGCCTTGGCGAGACCCCTGTTCGAGTCTCCAAGAACACTCGGTTGAAGGCCAGTGTTGGCACTATTCTCCTCCCTCCCCATTTTGCGACCAGTGTTCAGAATCTGCAGGACTGCCACGAAGATATTCGACATGTTCTCGAAGCCCAAGGCCATTCTGTCCTCAGGGTAGACACGTTTACTCGTCCCCCTCGTGGTCGTCGCCATCAACCCCTTCGGGTTGTGAAGATTACCTTTGATGGTAGGACACTTCTGCACTCTGTAATTTTTGCTGGTGCCAGGCGCTGCGTCCAGGAGTACATTCCCTCTCCTCCGCTCTATAATAAGTGCTGGAGGTTTGGGCATGGTGTCCTACGCTGCTCTGGTACTGTCTCTCTCTCTGTCCTATGTGTGGGGACAAGGGTCACTCTAACTTCAAGGGCACTTCTCCCCAGGCTCGCTGCTTCAATTGTGGTGAGGCCTACCCTACCTTCTCCCGCGCGTGTATACATTACAAGTTTGAGGCAGCCGTCCTCAACTTGAAGCACCGGGAGCGTTCGTCTTTTCCTGAGGCAAGGCGCCATGTTCGCCGTTTCCCACCTTATGCTAATGTCTCTTATGCTCGCGTGTTGTGGTCTTCCTCTCCTCGTCCTTCCCACCTTCCTCAGACTCAAAACCGTTTCCAGGCCTTGGACCCTGACACGCCCACCACCCCCTCCTCTGTTCCTTTGAGTTCTGTCCAGAAGGGTCCCCCTCCTAGTCCTCTGTCTGGGGTTCCCCTTCTTTCTGCCCGGTCTGTCATGTTTCCTGTGTCTTCTTCCTCGCCACCCTTCGATCCTCCTTCCCATCCTTCTCCTCCGTTTATTGGCTCTCCACACCGCCTGTTAGTACAAGCTGATGTCAATCGCATCTCCCAACGGCCGTCATGTAGGCTCTCGTTCAGCTTCTCCTGTTGAGACACTAGAATCCGTTGCCCAGTACATAGTTGCTGGGACGCCTGTCTCTTTGAGTCAGAAGCGTAAGCCTGGCTCCTCTCCTTCCTCCTCCCCGGCTGGTAAAAAGGCTTTGCTTTCTTCCTCGCCCCCTACCTCTGACTCTCGCTCCATCCCCTCTTGTTTCGGTGGTTACGTCTCCTGTTCCTGCTATGGAGGTCTCTTTGGCCCCTGCTTCCCTCTCGGTTGGTGCCCTTGCTGAGGTGCATTCCCTGGTTTCTGCCCCTCCTGCTGCTGTCCTTGACCCTCGTTTATCCTCCCCCCCCCCCCCACCTTTTCCTGCTTCGGACCCTACTCGTCCGCCCCTGGTCGGTCCTCTAGCTCCCTTCCCTCCTTCTTTACTCAGTTTTCCCATGCCCCCTAACCCTGACTTCGGTTTTCACCCTTCCCTTTCCTTCCTTAGGTGGCAGTTTAGTAAGGCAGACTGGAACCTATTTACCCTCAGTGCTGCTCTCTCTGACCTCTCCCTCGCCCTCTCCTCCTTTTTCAAGACACCGTCTTCGACGCTGCCCTCCACTCTATTCCTCGCTCTTCCTCTCGAGGACCACGGAAGTGCATTCCCTGGTGGAATACAAACTGTGCTCGGGCTGTCCGCTGTAAGCGTGCAGCCTTGGAAGACACACAGCCGCCGGCAGACGGCCGATTTATTTCTTTTATTTCGGAAGGCGAGTGCTGTGGCCCGTAGGGCCATTCGTATGGCTAAACATGAATGTTAGGCTTCTGATGTCTCCACCATTATGTCCGAAACTTCTGTGCCGCAGATCTGGAAGCGTATCCGCAAGATAGCGGATAAGTTCATTCCCGATGTCTCACCAGTCCTTCACCTCCGTGGTACTCTTGTGGCGGACCCGTTGCAGGTCGCTACCGAACTGGGTTCCCACTTTTCTTCTGTTAGCTTTGGTTTTCATCTTCCCCAATCTTTCCTTCTTCGTAAACCTGTCCTTGAATCTTGTCTTTTAGATTTATGAATTCATCTTCGACTTCTCTATAACGATCCCTTCTCTCTCTCTCTTTGAACTTTGGTCTGCCCTGGCCCTCTGCGGTTCTACGGCGGCGGGCTCCGATGGCTTTCATTATGAGCTGTTTCGCCATTTCCCTCCGTGCACGTCTCAGTATTTACTGAGTCTGTATATCGGATCTGGAGTCGTCGTCAGTCCCTGAGGACTGGCTCGATGCCGTTGTCCTCCCTGTTCGCAAACCAGGGTCTCTGGGAGCATCCCTAAAGATATTTGCCCTATTGCCCTCACAAGTTGTGTCTGCAAACTCTTTGAACGTATGGTTAACGTTCGTCTGATGTGGTTCTTACAACACCATCACCACCTCGCCCCTTCTCCATTTGGTTTCCGCAAGTGCCGCAACGCAACAGATGTCCTGGTGAACTTGGAGGTCTATATTCGTACTGCTTTTGTTGCGAAGACCTCCGTTGTTGCCGTCCTTTTTGACCTGGAAAAGGCTAACGACACCACTTGGTGATATCATATTCCATCCCAACTTAATTCTTTTGGCCTACGTGGTCATCTCCCTCTCTTTCTCCACAGCTTCCTCTCTCGTCGTTGCTTTCGGGTGAGGAATTGGTACCGCTCTCTTTGCCTCTATTCAGCAATACGAAGGTGTGCCCTAGGGTAGTGTTCTGAGCACTACTATTTTTCTGGTTGCCATCAATGGTCGTCTCTCCTCTCTTCCTTCAGTCGTCTTCTCTGCTCTCTATGTCGACGGTCTTACCCTTTGCTGTCAGGGTGATAATTGGCCTCTCCTTCAACGCCGGCTTCAACTTGCGATTGATGCCATATCGTCTTGGGCCACCGATCATAGCTTCAGGTTCTCTACGTCTCAGACGTGTACAATGACTTTTACTCGGAGGTGTGTCGTTCTTCATTCTTTTTTGTTGGTTTATGGTCACCCCATTGTGTACAAGGATTCTGCTAAGCTTTTGGGATTGATTTTTGACACTCGTTTGTCTTGGTCGCCCTATATCTCTTACCTCTGTATTGAATTCTCTAAGGCCCTAACCCTCCTTCGGGTATTGTCCCATACTTCTTGGGGAGCAGATAGATGCACTCTCCTCGCTTTACATTCCTCTCTCATCCTGTCTAAACTCGATTATAATTGCTCTGCTTACTCGTCTGATTCTTCTTCTACTCTTCACCGTCTTGATGCTTTGCACCATACTGGGTTGCGCCTCAGTTCTGGTGCCTTTCGTTCGACTCCCGACTTCAACTTACATGTTGACACTGGCTTCCTATCTCTCCAGGACCGCCGTGATCGCTACTGTCTTTGCTATCTTGCGCGGTCCTTGCAACATCCTTCCTCTCGCCTCTGTCGTGCTTTAACTTTTGCCCCTTCTGCGGTTCCTGTTCCTCTTCACCACCTCCGTCTTTCTGTCTGGTTATCTCGCTTACAGGATTCTCTTTCAGTTCATATTTCTAATATTTCTTCACGTATTGTTCCTTTTTTGACCCCCTGGAGAGTCCCCCTTTTGCAGTTTTGTACATCCTTAACCAGCACCACTAACGCTTTTACCCCACCTACGGTTCTAAAACTCATTTTCCTAGAGCACTTTTCTTCTCACTCCTGCTCCGTTTTCATCTTCACCGATGGGTCTAAGTCTGTGTACGGTGAAGGCTACTCTGTTTTTTCCTGATTGCACTTATATGTGTCGCTTACCTCTGGAGGTTATCTTGAGATGATTGATTTGATTTGATTGAGACTAGCATCTTCACAGCGGAACTTTATGCTATTATCTATGCTCTTCGTCTCCTGCTTTTTCGTTGTCAATCTTCCTTTGTAGTTGTTGTTGACTCTTGTAGTGCCCTCATGGCTCTCGGGTTCTTTAATCCGGTTCATCCAGTGTTCGTTGAGATCCAGCATTGGCTGTTTCTTATTCAAAGCTAATTTAAGTAAGTTGGGTTTTGCGGGGTTCTCAGCCATATTGGTTTCTCTTTAAATGAGTGTGTCGATGCTACCGCCAGGAAAGCTGTCCGCTCTTGTCCCATCTCTCGTAGAGGTATTCGTTATTGTGACTTTTACCCGGTTATCCAATCCTCCGTCCTTACCCGTTGGTAGGCTTGTTGGTCTTCTGTTATTGGTAACAAACTGCGTACTTTTAAGAGTTGTGTGTCCTCGTGGCCGTCCTCCTACCACCGTAACTGGCGATGGGAAACGGCTCTGGCGAGATTGCGTATTGGCCATACTCGCTTAACTCATGGTCACTTAATGGAGCGTCCCCTGCTCCTTATTGTCCAAATTGCGTTGTCCCTCTTACAGTTGTGTATATCCTTGATGAATGTCCTGACTTCCAGGACGTGCGTGTCTTGCTTTCCAACCGTCCCTCGCGGTCACTTGTCCCTTGATAGAACTCTTGTTGAATCGGATACTTTTGATATCGTTCTCCTTATGCGTTTCTGTTCTCGTATTGGCATTCTTGGTGATATTTAGCGCCCCCTGATTATTTCGTACTTTGATGGTATTACATAGCCTTCCCGGTTTGGTGCCTTCTTTTGATAATTACTTAATGGAGCAGCGCCCTGCTCCTTATTGTCCTAAATGCATTGTCCCTCTTACGATCGTGCATATCCTTTTTGAATGTCCTGACTTCCTGGACGAGCGTGCGTCTTGTTTTCCAACCGTCCCCCGCGGTCGCTTGTCTCTCGATAGTATTCTTGGTGACTCGGATACTTTTGATATCGTTCGCCTTATGCGTTTCTGTTCTCGTATTGGCATCCTTGGTGATATTTAGCGCCCTCTGATTATCCCGCAAATTTGATGGTGCTACATAGCCTTCCCGGTTTGGTGCCTTCTTTTGCTAATTACTTACTTACTTACATACTTGATAATTACTTACTTAATGGAGCGCCGCCCTGCTCTTCATTGTCCTAATTGCATTGTCCCTCTTACGGTCGTGCATATCCTTGTTGAATGTCCTGACTTCCTGGACGAGCGTGCGTCTTGTTTTCCAACTGTCCCCCGCGGTCGCTTGTCTCTCGATAGTATTCTTGGTGACTCGGATACTTTTGATATCATTCGCCTTATGCGTTTCTGTTCTCATATTGGCATCCTTGGTGATATTTAGCACCCTCT
>WNGS01089301.1:0-23143 GCA_020271785.1 Procambarus virginalis
ATGGGACTCATTAGTGAGCATTCTGCATCTACATCCACCACCAAGATAATGTTAATAAAACAAGATTAATCCAGTGCACTAAAACAGAAGCGATAAATAAGCAGGGAAAAAGGAGAAATCCCTTCCTCCATTTTAAACTTAGACCCAAATATCACAGGAAAAAGGTTATCATGTAGAACCAAACTCAATTACGGGCTCACCATAGCCCGTGCTACATGGACACTTCGCCCTGAGTAGCTAAATCTGTAACAACAACAACAACATCTGGGGTATTTAACCCACAGAGTTCCATCTCTCCCAGGCAATGAGATGATGAAGGACCTCTGGTGTTCTTTAATCGAGCCCTGTTATGTGGGAGAACTCTGTGTAAATGCTCAATGCACAGACTTGCCTATATAACCCGCAAGCTGAAGTTTATACTCTTTAACACTCAACCCACCAGGAGACTCGAACCCTGGCCCACAGAGTGGCAGGTACACACTGTATCCACTGCACCATGCTTCAAAGCCATAAAGAGAGGTAGGAATTCCGGGGTATTTAACCCACAGAATTCCATTTTCTCAAAGGCAATGAGATGATGGACCTCTGGTGTTCTTTAATCGAGCCCTGTTATGTGGGAGAACTCTGTGTAAATGCTCAATGCACAGACTTGCCTATATAACCCGCAAGCTGAAATTTATAACTCTTTAACACTCAACCCACCAGGAGACTCGAACCCTGGCCCACAGAGTGGCAGGTACACACTGTATCCACTGCACCATGCTTCAAAGCCATAAAGAGAAAAGCCATTCCTACCTCTCTTTATATATATGCATATATATATATATATATATATATATATATATATATATATATATTATATATATATATATATATATTTTTTTTTTTTAAATGTTTGTGAGGGTACCACCTCTGGTGCCAATGTGGGGACCCATAGCCTTGGAGAAGAAAATAAAACGTATTCAGAGGAGACCTTGTGGTTTCTCACTAAACACTAATATTTTCTTCTCCTACCACCCCTATTCTTTTGTATGTACACATATATATTTGCTTTATTTGAACTGTGTTACAAAAAGGAGTTACATATAGGTTACAAAGATGGTTGTCATAGGTTGTCGAGTTCCTCCAGCTCCTCAGATGGCGGGCAGGAACCCTGGATGCAGTGCGCATTTCCCATCTGTATCGCCACGCTGAGGCGCTGGAAAAGAAAGCTGGCAGCTCTAGGGTCCCTTGTTGTTTCAATGAGCCTAGAACCTAGTTCCTTCAAAAAACTGGTAGCACTTTTACCCCAGGAGCCGAGTGTCTCAGAAGCAATGGGGACAAAATTGTAGTGGTGATCAAGTTCTCTATACTTACGGGATTTGGCTGCTTCCCTGTGGGTGGCAGCGCCACCTGGTTGTGCAACACTGAGGTCAATGTAGGTGTTAGCCAGGGTTGATACGCACGTGTAGTCCCATACCAACTGCTTGCCATTCTTCCAGGGGTTCACTGTGATACCATCCGGGCGACCAATAAGAGCATCAGAGTTACGGGGCGTTAGGTAACGAGGCTCTCTCTCAGCTGGGCATCCAGCTGTGGTGAGGCTCCTCTTGATGATGTCGTTAACTTCACTGTGCTTCGAGTGCCATCCTCCCGTGCTTTGGCAGAGTAGGCCATGGTGGCCGTACCTGTCAGCCACCACCTCGCCGCAAATACACCTATATCTGGTGTGGATTGGGGCAGCAAGGCGGAGGGCCACAGCAATTCGGAGGGCGTGTGGTGTGAGACGCGTGCCAGTTGCCGACATTGGGGTTGCTAACAGGAAATCCCCTGCATGAGGGGCTGCTACTGCTGTGAGGCAAGCAATGTCGTGCTGTGTTGATGCAGCACCCAGGCACTCTGCAGCAACTTTGTCTACAATGGGGCCATCCCAGCTGGATTGCCTGTGGGCTTTTGGGGATGGTGGTTGAGGTGATGGGCCTGCACGAGAGGCCCACTCTGTGGCACAGCGTGTAAATTGGGATCATGTACACCTGCCAGCTGATGTAAGTGGGCAGGTAGAATTTCCTTCACAAGGTCGTCGGATGCTGATAAGGAGGACAGGAAGGCTGGAACAGCGATTTGCGTTGCTGTTCGAACTCCGAGGCCCCCAAGTCTTACGGGAAGAGAGGCTTGTTTCCACTGCAGGTCATCAAGAGAGAGGTTAAGGGCTTTTTCTAGCATTGATTTCAGTAACCGGTCATACTGACTTAGTTTTTGGCTACTGTAAGATGGTGAACACCTCAGAAAGTAGGTTAACCTGGGGAGGGACATACATCTGGTGATGAGGTAGAGTGCATCATGAGCATCAATATCCTCAATCCTCCCATCCATCCTCTTAAGGTCGGCGATTTTCTTATCAAGGACCTCATCGATGGCTTTCAACCCCAGGGAGCTCCTAGGAGTGTGCTGTCTTCAGGTTTAGTTTTATGGATGTTTGGCAGAAGACCCTCTATTCTCTCTACGATGCCCTGGTTGGAACATATTATTTCACATTTAGAAGGGTTCAGGGTGAGGCCTAAAACTGCATCTTGCTCCTGGATTTTTCTGATGTCCTCCAGGAGGGAGTCTTGGGAACCAGCTAGGGTACCATCATCCAAGAACCAGATGTTAAGCTCGCTGGACAGGACCTCTGTGACTTGTTTGATGACTAAGCAGAAAAGGAGAGGAGCAAGGGGGTCACCCTGTTGGACGCCTTCCCGCGGGTCAATTTCATGTTCGCCAAAAAGTAGCTTAAGATCCATACTGTAGCATGAATGTACGAAAGGGTAGAGGGAAGGGAAATGACTATGAACCGCACGGAATACAGCATCCCTCCGCACCAAATTGAAGGCATTTTTGAAATCTAGCTTGATAAGGGCCTTTTCGTCTGTGATGTTGGCGATGAAGGCTCGAGCTGCATGGGCTGCCGCCTCACACCCTTGTGGAATGCCAAACCCAAGCTGTTTTGGCTTCAGCATGTTTGCCGCTGCATCACTAACTGTTCTTGCGGCTGCATTACATTAATTGGCTGTTGATTGCTGGTGTTGACTCTTGATGTGTAGTGTATATATATATTTTCTACACATCAAGAGTCACACCAGCAATCAACAGCCAATTAACGTACAACTATATTCTACCCACTTCAAGACTCCGCTCCAATATAGAAACATCAAGAAATATGGGCCAATAGGCCTTCTGCAGTTCTATTGGGACCCGACTTCTACTTCTACAAATCTATACCCCGTTTTCCATGTTCTGTGTTTCACCCCACTAATGTATTACATCACCTCACCCAAATGCTGGTATAAGAGCCAATGTTTGTTTCATAAGCATAAGTTGTGTAGATAAACTAAAAGTCTTTGAAAATGTAATAAGTTTTACGAAACGCGCTCAAGTGTCGCGTCAGACTAGAAATAAAGAATGAATTTTGGAGAATTGATTTTTAATTTACCGTCTTCAGTAAAAAGAAACATAAGGAAAATAGAGAAAATTCGTGTTAGAATTATTAATCTTACTTTTTCGGTCATATTTAATACACATATATATATATATATATAATATATTATATATATATATATATATATATATATATAATATATATATATATATATATATATATGTCGTACCTAGTAGCCAGAACGCACTTCTCGGCCTACTATGCAAGGCCCGATATGCCTAATAAGCCAAGTTTTCCAGAATTAATATATTTTCTAAAAAAAATTTCTTATGAAATGATAAGCTACCCATTTCATTATGTATGAGGTCAATTTTTTTTATTCGAGTTAAAATTAACGTAGATATATGACTGAACCTAACCAACCCTACCTAACCTAACCTAACCTATCTTTATAGGTTAGGTTAGGTGAGGTAGCCGAAAAAGTTAGCTTAGGTTAGGTTAGGTAGGTTAGGTAGTCGAAAACAATTATATCATGAAAACTTGGCTTATTGGGCAAATCGGCCTACTATGCAGGCCCGATTTGCCCAATAAGCCAAGTTTTCATGATATAATTGTTTTCGACTACCTAACCTACCTAACCTAACCTAAGCTAACTTTTTCGGCTACCTCACCTAACCTAACCTATAAAGATAGGTTAGGTTAGGTTAGGTAGGGTTGGTTAGGTTCAGTCATATATCTACGTTAATTTTAACTCGAATAAAAAAAATTGACCTCATACATAATGAAATGGGTAGCTTTATCATTTCATAAGAAATTTTTTTAGAAAATATATTAATTCTGGAAAACTTGGCTTATTAGGCATATCGGGCCTTGCATAGTAGGCCGAGAAGTGCGTTCTGGCTACTAGGTACGACATATATATATATATATATATATATATATATATTATATATATATATATATATAATATATATATATATATATATATATATGTGTTATTAAATATGACCGAAAAAGTAAGATTAATAATTCTAACACGAATTTTCTCTATTTTCCTTATGTTTCTTTTTACTGAAGACGGTAAATTAAAAATCAATTCTCCAAAATTCATTCTTTATTTCTAGTCTGACGCGACACTTGAGCGCGTTTCGTAAAACTTATTACATTTTCAAAGACTTTTAGTTTATCTACACAACTTATGCTTTATGAAACAAACATTGGCTCTTATACCAGCATTTGGGTGAGGTGATGTAATACATTAGTGGGGTGAAACACAGAACATGGAAAACGGGGTATAGATTTGTAGAAGTAGAAGTCGGGTCCCAATAGAACTGCAGAAGGCCTATTGGCCCATATTTCTTGATGTTTCTATATTGGAGCGGAGTCTTGAAGTGGGTAGAATATAGTTGTACGTTAATTGGCTGTTGATTGCTGGTGTTGACTTCTTGATGTGTAGAAAATATATATATACACTACACATCAAGAAGTCAACACCAGCAATCAACAGCCAATTAATGTAATGCAGCCGCAAGAACAGTTAGTGATGCAGCGGCAAACATGCTGAAGCCAAAACAGCTTGGGTTTGGCATTCCACAAGGGTGTGAGGCGGCAGCCCATGCAGCTCGAGCCTTCATCGCCAACATCACAGACGAAAAGGCCCTTATCAAGCTAGATTTCAAAAATGCCTTCAATTTGGTGCGGAGGGATGCTGTATTCCGTGCGGTTCATAGTCATTTCCCTTCCCTCTACCCTTTCGTACATTCATGCTACAGTATGGATCTTAAGCTACTTTTTGGCGAACATGAAATTGACCCGCGGGAAGGCGTCCAACAGGGTGACCCCCTTGCTCCTCTCCTTTTCTGCTTAGTCATCAAACAAGTCACAGAGGTCCTGTCCAGCGAGCTTAACATCTGGTTCTTGGATGATGGTACCCTAGCTGGTTCCCAAGACTCCCTCCTGGAGGACATCAGAAAAATCCAGGAGCAAGGTGCAGTTTTAGGCCTCACCCTGAACCCTTCTAAATGTGAAATAATATGTTCCAACCAGGGCATCGTAGAGAGAATAGAGGGTCTTCTGCCAAACATCCATAAAACTAAACCTGAAGACAGCACACTCCTAGGAGCTCCCCTGGGGTTGAAAGCCATCGATGAGGTCCTTGATAAGAAAATCGCCGACCTTAAGAGGATGGATGGGAGGATTGAGGATATTGATGCTCATGATGCACTCTACCTCATCACCAGATGTCTGTCCCTCCCCAGGTTAACCTACTTTCTGAGGTGTTCACCATCTTACAGTAGCCAAAAACTAAGTGAGTATGACCGGTTACTGAAATCAATGCTAGAAAAAGCCCTTAACCTCTCTCTTGATGACCTGCAGTGGAAACAAGCCTCTCTTCCCGTAAGACTTGGGGGCCTCGGAGTTCGAACAGCAACGCAAATCGCTGTTCCAGCCTTCCTGTCCTCCTTATCAGCATCCGACGACCTTGTGAAGGAAATTCTACCTGCCCACTTACATCAGCTGGCAGGTGTACATGATCCCAATTTTACACGCTGTGCCACAGAGTGGGCCTCTCGTGCAGGCCCATCACCTCAACCACCATCCCCAAAAGCCCACAGGCAATCCAGCTGGGATGGCCCCATTGTAGACAAAGTTGCTGCAGAGTGCCTGGGTGCTGCATCAACACAGCACGACATTGCTCGCCTCACAGCAGTAGCAGCCCCTCATGCAGGGGATTTCCTGTTAGCAACCCCAATGTCGGCAACTGGCACGCGTCTCACACCACACGCCCTCCGAATTGCTGTGGCCCTCCGCCTTGCTGCCCCAATCCACACCAGATATAGGTGTATTTGCGGCGAGGTGGTGGCTGACAGGTACGGCCACCATGGCCTACTCTGCCAAAGCACGGGAGGATGGCACTCGAAGCACAGTGAAGTTAACGACATCATCAAGAGGAGCCTCACCACAGCTGGATGCCCAGCTGAGAGAGAGCCTCGTTACCTAACGCCCCGTAACTCTGATGCTCTTATTGGTCGCCCGGATGGTATCACAGTGAACCCCTGGAAGAATGGCAAGCAGTTGGTATGGGACTACACGTGCGTATCAACCCTGGCTAACACCTACATTGACCTCAGTGTTGCACAACCAGGTGGCGCTGCCACCCACAGGGAAGCAGCCAAATCCCGTAAGTATAGAGAACTTGATCACCACTACAATTTTGTCCCCATTGCTTCTGAGACACTCGGCGCCTGGGGTAAAAGTGCTACCAGTTTTTTGAAGGAACTAGGTTCTAGGCTCATTGAAACAACAAGGGACCCTAGAGCTGCCAGCTTTCTTTTCCAGCGCCTCAGCGTGGCGATACAGATGGGAAATGCGCACTGCATCCAGGGTTCCTGCCCGCCATCTGAGGAGCTGGAGGAACTCGACAACCTATGATAACCATCTTTGTAACCTATATGTAACTCCTTTTTTGTAACACAGTTCAAATAAAGCAAATATATATGTGTACATACAAAAGAATAGGGGTGGTAGGAGAAGAAAATATTAGTGTTTAGTGAGAAACCACAAGGTCTCCTCTGAATACGTTTTATTTTCTTCTCCAAGGCTATGGGTCCCCACATTGGCACCAGAGGTGGTACCCTCACAAACATTTAAAAAAAAAAATATATATATATATATATATATATATATATATATATATATATATATATATATATATATATATATATGCATATATATAAAGAGAGGTAGGAATGGCTTTTCTCTTTATGGCTTTGAAGCATGGTGCAGTGGATACAGTGTGTACCTGCCACTCTGTGGGCCAGGGTTCGAGTCTCCTGGTGGGTTGAGTGTTAAAGAGTTATAAATTTCAGCTTGCGGGTTATATAGGCAAGTCTGTGCATTGAGCATTTACACAGAGTTCTCCCACATAACAGGGCTCGATTAAAGAACACCAGAGGTCCATCATCTCATTGCCTTTGAGAAAATGGAATTCTGTGGGTTAAATACCCCGGAATTCCTACCTCTCTTTATGGCTTTGAAGCATGGTGCAGTGGATACAGTGTGTACCTGCCACTCTGTGGGCCAGGGTTCGAGTCTCCTGGTGGGTTGAGTGTTAAAGAGTTATAAACTTCAGCTTGCGGGTTATATAGGCAAGTCTGTGCATTGAGCATTTACACAGAGTTCTCCCACATAACAGGGCTCGATTAAAGAACACCAGAGGTCCTTCATCATCTCATTGCCTGGGAGAGAATGGAACTCTGTGGGTTAAATACCCCAGATGTTGTTGTTGTTGTTACAGATTTAGCTACTCAGGGCGAAGTGTCCATGTAGCACGGGCTATGGTGAGCCCGTAATTGAGTTTGGTTCTACATGATAACCTTTTTCCTGTGATATTTGGGTCTAAGTTTAAAATGGAGGAAGGGATTTCTCCTTTTTCCCTGCTTATTTATCGCTTCTGTTTTAGTGCACTGGATTTAATCTTGTTTTATTAACATTATCTTGGTGGTGGATGTAGATGCAGAATGCTCACTAATGAGTCCCATTCCTCAACAGCTTTTCTAATCATTGTAGTCGCGGTGAAATGTGCATCTAATGCCGCTGCTCTCGTTGGATTAATGTTGAGTTTGATGCGCAGGGATTCAGTATACTAACTCTCTGTTACCTTTGGTATAGCTATGCCCTAATCCACCTTACTATAGCAACCCCAATACCATGAGCCTGTATCTTTTTAATCAGTCTTTCATGTGGCACTGTATCAAGAGCTTTGCTAAAGTCAAGGTACACAACATCACAATCCTTATCACTATCAACTGCCTCAATCAGTCTTTAGAACAGGAATTCGTACAACTGGTTAGAAATGTTAAAAAAGAGATAAGGAAAGCAAAAGAAACTATGAAGTTCGCAAGCAAAGACAAATCCTAAATTGTTTTTTCAGTTATATCGAACTAAGACTAGGGAAAGGATCCATTAAAATCTGAGGCAGGTCAAATAACGGATAATGACAAGGAGATGAGTAGTATTTTTAACAAATATTTTATATCTGTATTTACTAAAGAAGATCTTAACAATATGCCTTCAGCCAAACAAGTCTATGTGGGTTGGGATGAGGACAGATTGAGTAGTTTAGCAATTACCAGGAAGATGTAATTAAACAATTATTAAAACTAAAACCAAACAAATACCCAGGGGCCGGATGAAGTGTTTGCCAGGGTGCTTAAAGAATGCAAAGAGGAGCTTTCCGAGCCACTGTCTACCATATTTATTAAATCAATAGAGTTAGGCAGAGTGCCAGAGTCATGGAAGGTAGCTAATGTGGTACCAATTTTTAAGAAAGGATATAGATCACTTGCGTCAAACTATCGGCCAATTAGCCTAACGTCTATTGTGGGAAAGCTACTTGAATCGATAATTGCAAATAAAATTCGTCTTCATCTGGAAAAACATAAATTAATAAATGAGTCACGACATGGTTTTACAAATGGCCATTCATGTTTAATAAATTTACTATCTTTTTATTCCAGCATAGTTGAGGCAGTTGATAGTGGTAAGGATTGTGATGTTGTGTACCTTGACTTTAGCAAAGCTTTTGACAGTGCCACATGAAAGACTAATTAAAAAAATAGAGGCTCATGGTATTGGGGCTGCTATATTAAGTTGGATTAGGGCATGGCTATTCCAAAGGAAACCGAGAGTTAGTATAAATGGAGTTAAGTCAGAGTGGGATAATATTGTTAGTAGAGTGTCTCAAGGCTCTGTCCTGGGACCTCTGTTGTTTATAATGAACTGTTAGTAGATAGAGGTATGGGAATTGATTTGGAGGAAGGAGTTAATAAAAGTATGTATTTGTGGGAGAAAGGAATTGGCAAAATGACCAGGGAAAGAGAAGGCCTCAAAATAACTATTCACTTAGGGTATATTACACTAACAGTAGAAGTCTAAGAAATAAAATTAAAGAATTAAATGCTCTTGTCTGCACAGAAAAAATAGATATTATTTCACTTACCGAAACGTGGATGAATGTAGATAATAGAGAACTATTAGCTGAATATCAAATAAATGGATTTAACTATTTCACACAGATAGATATATTAGACGACGAGGTGGAGTAGCCATATACGTTAGGGACAATTTGAAATGTAGTCTCAAAGAGGGAATCAAAAGTGAACCACACACAGAAACTATTTGGATAGAATTAAACGAAAAAGCAAATAATATTATAATAGGAGTAATATATAGGCCACCAAATTTAGACAGAATGGAAGCAAAGCATCTATGGGATGAAATATCTAGGGCATCTAGATCTATCAGTATTTATGTCATGGGTGACTTTAATTTTAGTGGAATAAACTGGTTGAACAAAACAGGGAATAGTGAAGCAGAAGATTTTCTAGAATTAATTAACGATTGCTTTCTTACGCAACACATTAAGGAACCAACCCGGGAAAATAATATTTTAGGAACATAAGAACATAAGAACAAAGGCAACTGCAGAAGGCCTATTGGCCCATACGAGGCAGCTCCTATTTATAACCACCCAATCCCACTCATATACATGTCCAACCCATGCTTGAAACAATCGAGGGACCCCACCTCCACAATGTTACGCGGCAATTGGTTCCACAAATCAACAACCCTGTTACTGAACCAGTATTTACCCAAGTCTTTCCTAAATCTAAACTTATCCAATTTATACCCACTGTTTCGCGTTCTGTCCTGTGTTGATACTTTTAATACCCTATTAATATCCACTTTGTTATGTCCATTCATCCACTTGTAAACCTCTATCATGTCACCCCTAACTCTTCGCCTTTCCAGTGAATGCATTAGACTTTAGATATAGTGTTAACTAACAGGGAAACACAAATTAATGACTTCGAAATAGGGAGTGAGCTAGGGAACAGTGATCACAAAGAAATCAGATTTAGCATAGAATGGAATAGATCTGTAGGAAAAAATTCTTTTAAAGTGCCAGATTTTCGAAAAGCTGATTTTAATAGCCTTAGAAATTTATTGGGTCAAATTGATTGGAAAGTCTTGGGTATGGGGTGTAGGCCGGTCTTGGAGCGAGACATGAACCCAGCGATAGGTGATGTAAATAGGTATTTCGATGTGGATTCAATATATAACTTATTTAAGAATATTCCAAACAAAGCACAGGAACGTAGTATACCACACAAATTGAATACATCGATTACTAATGACCCAAAGTGGATAACAAAGAATTTGAAGAACCTTATAGGTAAAAGAGAGCTTGGTAGAAAAGGATTAAAAATGGGGAGGTCACTTTAGAACAGGATTTCATACAACTGGTTAGAAATGTTAAAAAAGAGATAAGGAAAGCAAAAAGAAACTATGAAGTTCGTATAGCAGGGCAAGCAAAGACAAATCCTAAAGGGTTTTTTCAGTTATATCGAACTAAGTCTAAGGAAAGGATAGGTCCATTAAAAACTGAGACAGGTCAAATAACAGATAGTGATGATGAGATGAGTAGTATTTTTTACAAATATTTTGTATCTGTATTTACTAAAGAGGAACTTAACAATATGCCTTCAGCCGAACAAGTCTATGTGGGTGGGACGAGGACAGGTTGACGAGTTTAGCAGTTACCAGGGAGGATGTTCTTAAACAAATAGTAAAACTCAAACCAAACAAATCCCCAGGGCCGGATGAAGTGTTTGCCAGGGTGCTGAAAGAATGCAAAGAGGAGCTTTGTGACCCACTGTCAATCATATTTAATAAATCAATAGAGTCAGGCAGAGTGCCAGAGTTTTGGAAAGTTGCTAATGTGATACCAGTTTTTAAGAAAGGAGATAGATCACTTGCGTCTAACTATCGACCAATTAGCCTAACGTCTATTGTGGGAAAGTTACTCGAATCTATAATAGCAAATAAAATTCGTCTTCATCTTGAAAAACATAAATTAATAATTGAGTCGCAACATGGTTTATAAATGGCCGTTCATGTTTAACAATTTGTTATCTTTTTATTCTAGCATAGTTGAGGCAGTTGATAGTGGTAAGGATTGTGATGTTGTGTACCTTGACTTTAGCAAAACTTTTGATACAGTGCCACATGAAAGACTGATTAAAAAGATAGAGGCTCATGGTATTGGGGGTGCTATATTAAGCTGGATTAGGGCATGGCTATACCAAAGGAAACAGAGAGTTAGTATAAATGGAGTCAAGTCAGAGTGGGAAAATGTTGTAAGTGGAGTGCCTCAAGGCTCTGTCTTGGGACCTCTGTTGTTTATAATATATATAAATGATTTAGATTCAGGTTTGAGTAGCAACATTTGCAAATTTGCCGATGATACGAAAATCGGTAGGGAAATTAATTTGGAGGAGGACTCACTATCACTTCAAGTTTATCTAAATAGGGTTTTGAAATGGTCAAAGGATTGGCAGATGCAGTTTAATGCTGATAAATGTAAAGTTCTGAGGCTAGGTAACGATTATAGAGTTACAAGATACGAGCTAGATGGTGTTGAGATTGCGAAGTCGGATTACGAAAGAGATCTGGGAGTTATGACTAGTAAGAATTTAAAACAAAAGGATCAATGCATGAATGTTCGTAATAAGGCTAATCGGACACTCGGATTTATAAATCGCAGCGTTAGTAACAAGACACCTGGTGTGGTTCTAGTCAAGTTCTAGTTTAACATGTCTATGTGGGTGGGGACGAGGACAGGTTGACGAGTTTAGCAGTTACCAGGGAGGATGTTCTTAAACAAATAGTAAAACTCAAACCAAACAAATCCCCAGGGCCGGATGAAGTGTTTGCCAGAGTGCTGAAAGAATGCAAAGAGGAGCTTTGTGACCCACTGTCAATCATATTTAATAAATCAATAGAGTCAGGCAGAGTGCCTGAGTTTTGGAAAGTTGCTAATGTGAAACCAGTTTTTAAGAAAGGAGATAGATCACTTGCGTCTAACTATCAACCAATTAGCCTAACGTCTATTGTGGGAAAGTTACTCGAATCTATAATAGCAAATAAAATTCGTCTTCATCTTGAAAAACATAAATTAATAATTGATTCGCAACATGGTTTTATATATGGCCGTTCATGTTTAACAAATTTGTTATCTTTTTATTCTAGCATAGTTGAGGCAGTTGATAGTGGTAAGGATTGTGATGTTGTGTACCTTGACTTTAGCAAAACTTTTGATACAGTGCCACATGAAAGACTGATTAAAAGATAGAGGCTCATGGTATTGGGGGTGCTATATTAAGCTGGATTAGGGCATGGCTATACCAAAGAAAACAGAGAGTTAGTATAAATGGAGTCAAGTCAGAGTGGGAAAATGTTGTAAGTGGAGTGCCTCAAGTCTCTACATAAGAACATAAGAATATAAGAACAAAGGCAACTGCAGAAGGCCTATTGGCCCATACGAGGCAGCTCCTATTTATAACCACCCAATCCCACTCATATACATGTCCAACCCATGCTTGAAACAATCGAGGGACCCCACCTTCACAATGTTACGCGGCAATTGGTTCCACAAATCAACAACCCTGTTACTGAACCAGTATTTACCCAAGTCTTTCCTAAATCTATACTTATCCAATTTATACCCATTGTTTCGCGTTCTGTCTTGTGTTGATACTTTCAATACTCTATTAATATCCCCTTTGTTATGTCCATTCATCCACTTGTAAACCTCTATCATGTCACCCCTAACTCTTCGCCTTTCCAGTGAATGCAACTTAAGCTTTGTTAATCTTTCTTCATATGAAAGATTTCTAATTTGGGGAATTAACTTAGTCATCTTACGCTGGACACGTTCAAGTGAGTTTATATCCATTCTATAATATGGCGACCAAAACTGAACTGCATAATCTAAATGGGTCCCTCTGTCCTGGGACCTCTGTTGTTTATAATATATATAAATGATTTAGATTCAGGTTTGAGTAGCAACATTTGCAAATTTGCCGATGATACGAAAATCGGTAGGGAAATTAATTCGGAGGAGGACTCACTATCACTTCAAGTTGATCTAGATAGGGTTTTGAAATGGTCAAAGGACTGGCAGATGCAGTTTAATGCTGATAAATGTAAAGTTCTGAGGCTAGGTAATGATGATAGAGTTACAAGATACGAGCTAGATGGTGTTGAGATTGCGAAGTCGGATTGCGAAAGGGATCTGGGAGTTATATTTAGTAAGAATTTAAAACAAAAGGATCAATGCATGAATTTTCGTAATAAGGCAAATCGGACACTCGGATTTATTAATCGCAGCGTTAGTAACAAGACACCTGGTGTGGTTCTTCAGCTATATCTTGCTCTCGTTAGGCCCCATTTAGATTATGCAGTTCAGTTTTGGTCGCCATATTATAGAATGGATATAAATTCACTTGAACGTGTCCAGCGTAGGATGACTAAGTTAATTCCCTAAATTAGAAATCTTTCATATGAAGAAAGATTAACAAAGCTAAAATTGCATTCACTGGAAAGGCGAAGAGTTAGGGGTGACATGATAGAGGTTTACAAGTGGATGAATGTACATAACAATGGGGATATTAATAGGGTATTAAAAGTATCAACACAGGACAGAACGCGAAACAATGGGTATAAATTGGATAAGTTTAGATTTAGGAAAGACTTGGGTAAATACTGTTTCAGTAACAGGGTTGTTGATTTGTGGAACCAATTGCCGCATAACATTGTGGAGGTGGGGTCCCTCGATTGTTTCAAGCATGGGTTGGACATGTATATGAGTGGGATTGGGTGGTTATAAATAGGAGCTGCCTCGTATGGGCCAATAGGCCTTCTGCAGTTGCCTTTGTTCTTATGCTATCTATAATTGACATTCTGGCGGTGGTTCCAACAAGTTTTGCTGTTATGGTGGCTATCCTTTGTTTGATCCTATTTTCTAATGCTGGTATGTTGGTTTCCATTCTTAGATTCTCACGACGATTCCATATGCATTGATTGAAAATTCTATAGAACGAGTTAGATAAGGTTTTTCCCACCCATTAGTTCAAATTTCAAATTCAAATGTTTATTCAGGCTAAAGTACGTACATAAAAGATGAGTTACAAACATAATGTTGGATATATAGATAGAGCTAGTACATACAATACCTAAAGCCACTAATACGCACAGCGTTTCGAGCAAGGTGTGGGGGAGAGGGGGAAACACTTAAACTAAAACATAATACTAATTGAGATTAAAGTATAAATTGTGTTGAAAAAGGAAACAAAGGGGAGGGGGGAACAATGCAGAATTCAGCAATTAAACAAGTTGGTCAACAAACAGTATAGATTGAAAATAGCAAGACACTGGTTAACATTAAGGGAGTAAGGTAGGTTACATGGAGTTAATTAGGTGGTACTTAGTTTTCCTCTTAAAAAGGAGGTACAGCCTTTGACATGATTGGGAAGGTCATTCCACATTCTGGGTCCCTTGACTTGTAGATCATTTCTAGTTTGGTTAAGGCGCACTCTTGGAATATAAAATAGGTATCTGTTTCTGGTGTGGTGTCCATGGGTTCTGTTACAACCTTCAAGGAAGCGTTTAAGGTCAGGATTAGCATTACAGTTCAGAGTTTTAAATATACAGACTACGCTTGAGAGGATGTGCAGTGACTTAATATCTAACATATTCAAAGATTGAATATAATTAAGGGTACCGAGTACTGTCTGGGGCTAGAATTTGATATTGTTCTAATAGCAGCTTTGTGTTAAGTAATTACGTAGATGATTTTGAGTAGTAGAACCCCAAGTACAAATACCATAATTTTGATAAGAGCAGATGAGTAACTCTCATATCAGGACAGGTTGAGAGGTAAATATAAAGGTAAATATATTCAGGTAACTATAAAGAACACGTATACGTTAACATTTACTGCATTCCATAATAGTTGGAACTGAACATCGAGAGTTTCATGTCAAACAGCTTTAATAAAAAAAAATCTCACATAATGTTGAGTGTAATATTATTAACGATATTGATAACAGGCACATGGGTGAGCAGACACTACAAGCTTTCAACTTGTAGGTGGCAACAAGCAAAACTACCAGCTGACACTAGCTGGGCCAGTTCGGGTATATAAACCCCCGGGTGTGACGATAGAGTGCCTGGAGGTGAGGACTGGTGCCAGACCGGGTCATCCGTCTCACTGCCGGGTAGAGGCAGTAAGTCTCCAGCTGCTGAGAGGCTGTAGTTCATAAAGTTATGTCTCTTATGTTATTGGCTATGTCTAAATTACTTACCATTTGCCAGTGTAGGATAGGAGTAACTTAGGGAATGTTGGTGAATATCATAATTTTGATTCAATAAAATTTTGTCAAATTACATTTATTTGTCTCTGGTTTTCCCCCACTTTCTCATTTCAGGTGTATGTCATCAAGTACGTTTAACCTCTCAGAATTCTCCAGCATTAAATTGTTTAATCTTGCTAACATCAAAAGATAACTAATACGGTCTCAGTAGTAATTATCAAAACCCTTCTCCTCGATGCATATATCAACATCAAGCCTAAAGTTTGATAAAAAGGGTGCAGTGGTTTCCCCCATAAACCATTGGCGATCCATTAATTATCAATATTCTTGTAGTCAGGAATGTAATGGGGTGGTGGCAGCCGGTTCTCCTTTGAATTAAGATAAGGATTTCATTGAGAGACCATTCTCAAGTTATTTTTAATCATAGATAAAGATAGTTATCTTTAATCATTATTTATGTTATTCATATGGCAATCCAGTGATATTATACTTCCAAGTATTAGGTTGTTACAGGCTCACAAAGCTCCTCTTTGCATTCTGGCAAACACTTCGTCCGGAGATTTATTTGACTTGAGTTGTTTTATTTGATTAATAACGTCGTCCCTTGTAACTGCTAAACTAGTCAATCTGTTCTCTTCCCCACCCACATACTAGTTTGGCTAAAGGCATAATGTTATGTTCTTCTTTAGTAACTACAGGGATAAAAAATTTATTAAAAATACTACTCATCTCTTCGTCATTATCCGTTGTCTGACCCGTCTCAGTTTTCAATGGACTAACCTTTGATCGATATAATTGAAAAAAAAACTTTGGATTTGTCCTTGCTTGCCCTGCTATACGAACTTCATAGTTTGTTGTTTTGCTTTCCTGAAATAATTGCAGAAAGCCTTTTGAAGCATACGAGGCAGCACCTATTTATGTGTACCCAAATTCACTCATATGACTAACCTACTCTTGAAACAAGCGATCACCGTTCTATAATATTACCCGTTAAATTGTTCCACAAGTCAACAACGTTATGTCCAAACCAAAATTTATCCAGGTCTTTTTTAAATCTAAACTTATCCAATTTATATATATTTTTTCGTGTTGATATATTTATAACCTTATTTATATCGTCTTGTTTTGTTTCCGATTTGCCACTTTTCTTTTCAGCTCTTCAATTAATAAAAATTATATTAGTAATCTTTCTTTCAAAGGAAGGTTTCAAGTTATTTTCAGTCTGTAGTTCGGTGACCAAAACTGACCTACATAATCTAAATTACTAACAATTCTAGTAATGAATCCCGGTAACCTACTGGCATTATCCTTTACATTAATGCATTGAACATGGCTTCAATCCAAACTATATATGCTTTAAAAGTTAAACAAACTTTATTATCCATCAATATTTATTACACAAAAATTCCTTACAATCATTGTTACAATTCACGATATAATAACTTTGAGAACAGATCTGTGAAGGTCATGGGAGACAAGTTCATGGTAAGAGTTAAGTAGAAGGAAGAAGCAGGGCTCAGAGGCACCGGGGGTTAATACTGAAGTCGTCAGTAAGTACAGACTTCAGCTTGTCGATAAGATCGTCGAGGGCAGCTGGCTCAATCTCACATAGTGTTGCCATTTCAATTATTTTCATAATAGACTCGAGGGCAATCTTCATTATGCTAAATATTTCTAGGAGCATCATGCCCAAACACTTAATATCTAGGGAGTATGTCAGGTTTCCCTGGACCATCCGTGTATCCCCCAGATCTGTCAGGTCCTTTGGGCTTAAGGTCGACAGGGCCTGTGGACTGAATCCCGACATTCCGAAGTCAATAAGGAATACTTCAGGTAGTTTACTGAAGTCAGGAGAGAGGGTGACCATGACATTGGAGCCGTGGATGTCACCATGTATAACTCCCCTCTCGTGAACCTCGCGCAGGCGCTGACCAATTTTCAAAGCAATATAGACCAAGTACCAGTCCGGTATGTTCCGCAGGAGGGCTCTGGTGAGTGTTAACTCGCCCCGGTAAGACATCACTATGGCTCTTGGGTTGTAGCACACTCCCAGGACCTTAGGAGCTCCTCCAGCAGAATTCAACCTTTCCATGATGACCAGCTCTCTCTTGAAGTCCCTCTCAGAGGCATGCCTCATCATCTTTAAGATGGCATGTCCACCGTCCCAGGGAACGCGCCCCACAGTCCCATAAGCGCCCTGGCTAATATGTTGGCTCTGGGACACAAGGTCATCAAGGTAAGCGCTGCTCAATAGAGTGCAGTCCTTCATGATGCTGTAACTGGTGTAATAGTGTAACTGATGTTGTGTTGTTTAGCTACTCAGGACGAAGTGTTCATGTAGCACGGGCTATGGTAAGCCCGTAATTGTGTGTAACTGATCCGAACGCCGACTTTTATACAACCAGGTGAAGTGAAAAGTGAAGTGAAAGACACAAATATGAACATAAACTACAGAAGGGTAATTGGTCCATCCCAGGCAGCTTCAATTTATATCGTCCTCAATAAATCAATCACTCAATTTCCACGTCTTTCCAAAAGCTTATCGTGGAGTGACTTCCTCTAAACTGATTTTCTTCCTTAAATAAGAACATAAGAATAAACGTAACTGCAGAAGGTCTATTGACCCCTACGAGGCAGCTCCCTCCCTCATCCCACTCACATAACCTCCCCCATCCCACTCATATACATGTCCAACCCATGCTTGAAACAATCAAGGGACCCCACCTCCACCACGCCACGCGGTAATTGGTTCCATAAATCAACAACCCTGTTACCGAACCAGTGTTTACGCTGGTCTTTCCTGAATCTAAATTTATACAATTCATACCCATTGTTTCGTATTCTGTCTTGTGTTGATACTTTTAATACAATATTAATATCCCCTTTGTTATGCCCATTCATCCACTTGTACACCTCCATCATGTCACCTCTAATTCTTCTCCTTTCTAGAGAATGTAATTTAAGAACTTAACAACAAATGTAACTGCAAAAGGCCTATTGGAAATGAGCCTGCTGCAGTTACGGCCTAGTCATTGGAAATGTCATTAGAGAAAGACACAGTGACGAGGCTTCCTGCTGTTGTTCTTGTTTTAGATTTAGCTACTCAGAAAGAGATGTCCATGTCGCACGGGGTATATGAGCCAAAAGGAAGTTTTTTCAGTGTCAGAGTAGTTAAGCAGATGAAATGCATTAGGCAGTGATGTGGTGGAGGCTGACTCCTTACTATAGACTCCATACTGTCAGTCGATAGTGGTATGGGAATTGATAGGGAGAACATAAGAACATAAGAACATAAGAACAAAGGCAACTGCAGAAGGCCTATTGGCCCATACGAGGCAGCTCCTATTTATAACCACCCAATCCCACTCATATACATGTCCAACCCATGCTTGAAACAATCGAGGGACCCCACCTCCACAATGTTATGCGGCAATTGGTTCCACAAATCAACAACCCTGTTACTGAACCAGTATTTACCCAAGTCTTTCCTAAATCTAAACTTATCCAATTTATACCCATTGTTTCGCGTTCTGTCCTGTGTTGATACTAAATAAGAACATAAGAACAAAGGCAACTGCAGAAGGCCTATTGGCCCATACGAGGCAGCTCCTATTTATAACCACCCAATCCCACTCATATACATGTCCAACCCATGCTTGAAACAATCGAGGGACCCCACCTCCACAATGTTACGCGGCAATTGGTTCCACAAATCAACAACCCTGTTACTGAACCAGTATTTACCCAAGTCTTTCCTAAATCTAAACTTATCCAATTTATACCCATTGTTTCGCGTTCTGTCCTGTGTTGATACTTTCAATACCCTATTAATATCCCCTTTGTTATGTCCATTCATCCACTTGTAAACCTCTATCATGTCACCCCTAACTCTTCGCCTTTCCAGTGAATGCAAATTAAGCTTTGTTAATCTTTCTTCATATGAAAGATTTCTAATTTGGGGAATTAACTTAGTCATCCTACGCTGGACACGTTCAAGTGAATTTATATCCATTCTATAATATGGCGACCAAAACTGAACTGCATAATCTAAATGGGGCCTAACCAGAGCAAGATATAGCTTGAGAACCACACCAGGTGTCTTGTTACTTACGCTGCGATTAATAAATCCGAGTGTCCTATTTGCCTTATTACGAACATTTATGCATTGATCCTTTTGTTTTAAATTCTTACTAATTATAACTCCCAGATCCCTTTCGCAATCCGACTTCGCAATCTCAACACCATCTAGCTCGTATCTTGTAACTCTATCATCATTACCTAGCCTCAGAACTTTACATTTATCAGCATTAAACTGCATCTGCCAGTCCTTTGACCATTTCAAAACCCTATCTAGATCAACTTGAAGTGATAGTGAGTCCTCCTCCGAATTAATTTCCCTACCGATTTTCGTATCATCGGCAAATTTGCAAATGTTGCTACTCAAACCTGAATCTAAATCATTTATATATATTATAAACAACAGAGGTCCCAAGACAGAGCCTTGAGGCACTCCACTTACAACATTTTCCCACTCTGACTTGACTCCATTTATACTAACTCTCTGTTTCCTTTGGTATAGCCATGCCCTAATCCAGCTTAATATAGCACCCCCAATACCATGAGCCTCTATCTTTTTAATCAGTCTTTCATGTGGCACTGTATCGAAAGCTTTGCTAAAGTCAAGGTACACAACATCACAATCCTTACCACTATCAACTGCCTCAACTATGCTAGAATAAAAAGATAACAAATTTGTTAAACATGAACGGCCATTTATAAAACCATGTTGCGACTCAATTATTAATTTATGTTTTTCAAGATGAAGACGAATTTTATTTGCTATTATAGATTCGAGTAACTTTCCCACAATAGACGTTAGGCTAATTGGTCGATAGTTAGACGCAAGTGATCTATCTCCTTTCTTAAAAACTGGTATCACATTAGCAACTTTCCAAAACTCTGGCACTGTGCCTGACTCTATTGATTTATTAAATATGATTGACAGTGGGTCACAAAGCTCCTCTTTGCATTCTTTCAGCACTCTGGCAAACACTTCATCCGGCCCTGGGGATTTGTTTGGTTTGAGTTTTACTATTTGTTTAAGAACATCCTCCCTGGTAACTGCTAAACTCGTCAACCTGTCCTCGTCCCCACCCACATAGACTTGTTGGGCTGAAGGCATATTGTTAAGTTCCTCTTTAGTAAATACAGATACAAAATATTTATTAAAAATACTACTCATCTCTTCATCACTATCTGTTATTTGACCTGTCTCAGTTTTTAATGGACCTATCCTTTCCCTAGTCTTAGTTCGATATAACTGAAAAAACCCTTTAGGATTTGTCTTTGCTTGCCCTGCTATACGAACTTCATAGTTTCTTTTTGCTTTCCTTATCTCTTTTTTAACATTTCTAACTAGTTGTACGAATTCCTGTTCTAAAGTGACCTCCCCATTTTTAATCCTCTTGTACCAAGCTCTCTTTTTACCTATAAGATTCTTCAAATTCTTTGTTATCCACTTTGGGTCATTAGTAATCGATCTATTCAATTTGTGTGGTATACTACGTTCCTGTGCTTTGTTTAGAATATTCTTAAATACGTTATAAATTGAATCTACATCGAAATCCCCATTTACATCACCTATCGCTGGGTTCATGTCTCGCTCCAAGACCGGCCCACACCCCATACCCAAGACTTTCCAATCAATTTGACCCAAAAAATTCTTAGGCTATTAAAATCAGCTTTTCGAAAATCTGGCACTTTAACAGAATTTTCTCCTACAGGTCTATTCCATTCTATGCTAAATCTGATTTCTTTGTGATCACTGTTCCCTCTCCTACTATTCCTATGCTATTGATTTCTTTGTGATCACTGTTCCCTAGCTCACTCCCTATTTCGATGTCATTAATTTGTGTTTCCCTGTTAGTTAACACTAAATCTAAAATATTATTTTCCCGTGTTGGTTCCTTAATGTGTTGCGTAAGAAAGCAATCGTCAATTAATTCTAGAAAATCTTCTGCTTCACTATTCCCTGTTTTGTTCAACCAGTTTATTCCACTCAAATTAAAGTCACCCATGACATAAATACTGTTAGATCTAGATGCCCTAGATATTTCATCCCATAGATGCTTTGCTTCCATTCTGTCTAAATTTGGTGGCCTATATATAACTCCAATTATAATATTATTTGCTTTTTCGTTTAATTCTATCCAAATAGTTTCTGTGTGTGGCTCAGTTTTGATTCCCTCTTTGAGACTACATTTCAAATTGTCCCTAACGTATATGGCTACTCCACCACCTCGTCTAATATATCTATCTGTGTGAAATAGTTTAAATCCATTTATTTGATATTCGGCTAATAGTTCTCTATTATCAACATTCATCCACGTTTCGGTAAGTGCAATAATATCTATTTTTTCTGTGCAGACAAGAGCATTTAATTCGTTAATTTTATTTCTTAGACTTCTACTGTTTGTGTAATATACCCTAAGTGAATTGTTATTTTGAGGCCCTTCTCTTTCCCTGATCATTTTGCCAATTCCTTTCTCCCGCAAACACATACTTTTATTACATCCTTCCTCCAAATCAATTCCCATACCTCTATCTACTAACAGTTTAAACCCAAACAAACACCTCTAACCACTTCTTCCAACGAATTTGCAACAGCAACAACCCCAGCTCTCGATAGATGCACCCCATCCCGAGCATACATTTCATTTCTTCCATAGAAGTGTTCCCAGTTGTCTATATAAGATATTGCATTAGATTTGCAATATCTTTCCAGCCTGCAATTGACACCAAGTGCCCTCGACATCCATTCATTTCCCACTCCCTTTCTTGGAAGAATGCCACATATGATCGGGATTCCTCCCTTGCTCCTAACTAATTCTATTGCTGTCTTGAATTTCAGTATTAGTTCCTCACTTCTAACTCTCCCAACATCATTACCCCCTACACTAATACAAATAATGGGTTTGCTCCCATTTCCCGTCATAATATCTTTCATGTTTCCAACAATATCACCAATTCCAGCTCCCGGATAGCAAACTCTTAATCTGTTCCCCCTATCTCTGGCACAAAACGTTCTGTCTAAATCCTCACCTGGGAATCTCCCACAACCAAAACTCGCCTCGGTACCTCCTTAACTTTCTGAGCGCCCTGGGGGCCCGCGCTTCGCCGCTCCCTGCTGATTTCTTTTCGGAGTGAACCGCTGGCTCACCACAGCACTCGTCCTCCAACACGGCAAATGAATTTGCCGTCTTTAGGCGTTTGTAGGCGGCCTTGTCAAGGTCTTCTTAAGACCCCTGTCCCCAACGACTCTCCATGACGAGGTCTTGTTTATCTTGTTCTTCTCCGCCTCCCCCGACGCTTCAGCTGTCGCACCTCCTCTCGAAGAATCCACCTCTGCTCTCAGAGCCCCAACCAAGTTCACCAATTCTCCAGTTCCCTCCATCACTGCTACATAACGCGCTAAATCGGAGCTCCAGCCAACACCACCTCTCACTGTGATAGCACCTGACTGACTGAT